>UESW01003869.1:817119-833975 GCA_900491605.1 Calamus simplicifolius | reverse complement strand
TTTTTACCCTTGCTTTGAGGGGTTTTTCACGTTAAAAATCTTGGTGTCTCTTGTGTGTTTGTGATATTCAATTGCTGCCATATTTTTGTTATTGCTCCTCACAGATTCTTGCAAGTTGGGGAAATATATCTCCGCTACATATTGTGATTTATTGTTACTGTGTTGTTGTTTCCCCATCAGAGTGGTATCAGAGCTCTTTGGTTTGGGGCTATTTGACTTGCTTGATTGATGGAGGCAAATATAAAAAAGATAGTTTGTTTGAATGGTACTAATTATCATTTGTGGAAGGGCAAAATGAAGGATTTGCTATTTGTGAAGAATTTGCATCTTCCTGTGTTTCCTGTGTTTGCTACTAAGAAGCCAGATTCCAAGTCTGATGAGGAATGAGAATTTGAACATCAGCAGGTTTGTGGTTTTATTCGGCAGTATGTAGAAGATAATGTTTATAATCACATTGCTAATGAGACACATGCTAGAGCCTTGTGGGATAAGATTGAATCATTGTATGCCTCTAAATCAAGGAATAATAAATTATATTTGTTGAATTCTTTGATGAATTTGAGGTACAAGGAGGAGACTTCTATTTTAGATCACTTGAATGAATTTCAAGGGCTCCTAGATCAATTGTCAGGAATGGGTATCAAGTTTGATGATGAAGTGTTGGGACTATGGCTACTGAATACTCTATCAACAAGGCCCAAATCTCGGACAGCCCAGCTGGCCCAAACTCTTTCCATCCCCCTTGCTCCCCTGTTTCAACCGAAACAGGGTGTAATTCGTGCCGGCGGCCAGGGCCACCGCCGGCCAAATTCGGGGCGCCCGGCCGTCGGTGGCTGGACCAGAGCCGACAGCGCCGCGGCCGGCCCCCCTATCTCTCTCTCCAATTTCCTTCTCTATCTCTCTCTTTCTCTCTTTGATTCACCGCGGCACGACACTGTGCCGGTGGCACGGCCGGCCACCATAGGTCGGACCCTCACCGGACGGTCACCCGACGCCGGTGAGGGCCACCAGCTGCCGCCTAGGCTCGGCAGACGGAGAGCACGCCGCTGGGCCTGAACCGACAGCGGAGCCGATTTGGCTCCCGCCCAGGAGAAGAGCCAATTGGCTCTCTCCACCCTCTCTCTCTCCTCCGGTACACCATCGGACGCCGCCTCTGATGTCGGTGGGGCCGCCGGCCAAGGCTCAGGCCCGGCGAGGCGACGGGCATGTCGCCGGGCCCGAACCAAAGTCAGCACAGGGACTGTTCACAGCCACTCATCCGATCAGCAAATCCTCCCTTCCCACTATGACGAAGCTTGGATGGAAGATTACCTGGAAAAGGTATGCGCCAGGATGATGTAGGAGTCACCCTCCATCTCCTTTTAGTCTCCCAGGTGATGCCTTAGATCAGGGAATTCGGGGATCAAAGCGCGACGCCGAGAGCGAAGCGTCAGCAGGAAAAACTCCCGCTGCCTCATCCTGGTTCACACGAGCCGGTGCTACATTCTCCCCTCCTTATAAAAATTTCGGCCTCGAAATTGATACACTTCCATTTAAGATATAGAATTCAATTTTTAATCTCATAATCAACTAGATTTTATTCAAAAGTCAACCGTCTTCGATACATCATTAATTATATATGATACAAATAACTATGGATATTTCTTTTTCATTTTCTCCTCAAGCTCCCAAGTAGCCTCCCTCTCAGAATGATTACTCCACTGCATCTTGACATAGGGAATGGTACGCCATCTCAGAACCTAATTCTTGCGGTCCATGATACGCACAGGATGCTCCTCATAAGACAAATCTTTCTTCAACTGAATAGGCTCATACTCTATTATATGGCTGGGGTCAGAAATATACTTCCTTAACATAGAGACATAAAACACATTGTGTACACCAAATAGAATCGAAGGCAATGCCAGGCTGTAAGCTACCTCCCCAACTCTGCTCAAGATCTCAAAAGGTCCAATATAACGTGGACTCAGCTTCCCTCTGATCCCAAATCTCATCACATCCTTGGTTGGTGATACCCTTAAGAAAACATGGTCCCCAACCTGAAATTCTAATTCCCTCCTTCTGACATAAGCGTAGCTCTTCTGCCTGCTCTGAGCTGTACGAAGACGCTCCCTGATCAAATGCACCTTATCTATAGTCTGCTGAATCAGCTCAGGGCCTAGCTATTGGGATATGTGCCCATAAACAAATGGCATTTATTATTTTGTTAATATTTAAGAAATTTTTCAATATTATACTTGCATGCATGTTATGATGCTTTATAAATATCAAAAATTCTGGATATTTAAATGTGACTTTAAATATTGTATATAAGTGTTATATACAGAGGATAATATTTAAAGTAAAATAATCTAAAATTATCCATAATTATAAATTAAAGTTGCAATCGGATCTTTAATTTAAAATTACTAGTACGGTTCATTACATTCTGAATAAACGATCTTATCCGGATTGTTGATATAAGATTATCGAATGAAAACTTTATATAATTTGATTATATAGGACTGGAACACGATTAATTATGAATCTCTAATAAATTCCATTGTTAAAATAGAGAATTCAAAATTAATCAATGATGGTCATATGTGAATCAATCTTAATTCTGAGTAATTAATAGACTCCTATTTATTGTATTATATTTTTTGACTTACACAGAAATATAGTGTCAAATTCTTGGTATATTGGAAATATAATAACATAAGTAGCCGAGAATATTAATATATAAGATGAAATCCATTCCTTCATAAAGAAGTCAGATGGACGATTTCAATAAGTGTTGATTCGGGACTTGAATAATAAGAGCGCTCAATTTATGATTGGATCATAAATATATTATTCATTATAGAATCAATAGATGTGATTAGAGAGGTTAACAAAAATGCCTAGCTTTAATCATGAACCATTTATGGAGGATTGATTTATATATTCAAATCCTTATAAATATAATTAATTTTATAATTTTAAGAGTGCAGTTCAAATTTTTAGTGGAGTAATTTGGAATTAATAATTTTGATATTTTAATTAAGGTGTTAATTGAATGTCAAAATTATTGGAGCTTAGAATTATAATGTCCATAGTTCCTCTGGATGGCTTTATTAAATTATGTGAACTTTATGATATGTTGGGTTGAGTTATAAATTTGGAATTGAGAATTCTAAATTATTTTTTATATAAAAATTAATTAGATTAATTTCTATTATACGATGTGTTAGGGAACACATCGCATATTATACGAGAAGAGTAAATTTATTTAGTTGTTAGAGAAATAAATATGGGATCGTGAAAGAGCCTTTCTCTCTCCCGTAACATTCCATGATAAATATATCTAACTCATTGATATACGTTAAAGTAATTCAAGAGTTGGAAGTGATCTTTAAATATTAATTAATTGATTAATTAATAAAAAGAGGTTGATAGTTGTTATTCTAATTCACGAGAGATAGAGAAGAACATCGGACAACAATGATCAACCACAGAGAGTTCCTCTTTCAACTTCACTTTATCTCATGAGTTGAGAATAAAGAATGAATTAAACTCAATTGTGTAATCTTAACCCAAATCAAAAGGAATGCACTTAGTGATCAAAAGGATTTGGTGATTCCAAGGTATGTTGGTGAAGAATGAAATGTAAATTCTTAATCTCCTTATTCTTAATACGGGGCTAACTCAAATTTTTAAGATATGTGATTTGATCCTTATCTTGTTTCCGCTGAGATATGTGATTTGATCCTTATCTGCTTCCGCAAACATCTCAAAGTCGTATTGAGATAACCATCAATTAGTATCAGAGCAGGTTATACCCCTATTAATTTAATAATAGATTATGATAATCTTTATATAATTGGGTAGGCACTCATGCATAATATGCTTTTAATATTTTCATGATGATGAATGCATGTGCGAATGGATTGGCATTAATTTTTCTATTCCATGGAATAAGTTATGCAATTTCCTTTTGATTAGATCAATTGAATATGCGATTCATTTTATATTGATGAAGAAGGGTTCTTCATGGTTTGAGAAAAATTCTCAATTAGAATTTTTTATACTTGTTAAGAGTCCTATTTCATTGAGAATTTTTTAAAGGTTGTCCGATAGAATTTTTTCCAAGAGGTTTTGAGTGGGAAATCCCTTCCCTTGGCTCTGAGCCTCATCATTTTCCAGGAATTCGAAAAGCCTCACTGTTTTTCAGTGATTCGAAAAGCCTCACCGGTTCAGGAATTCGATGAGTCTCACTGACTCCAAAAATGAAGAGTCTGTATTTGTTTCGCTTCTTATTAAATATCTTTATTTTGTTGATAATAATCACATCTACTCTTAAAAGTTTTTCGTTTCAGTTTTTATGAAATATTTTGTTATGACGATAATAATTACATTTCATGCCTAGCATATGCATAAATGTGTCTACCTAATTATTATATCATGCATCTGTGCATTATTATTTTATTATTTTTTACTAAAAAGTTTTTAGTAAATTATATTTAATACACTTTGCAATAAATTTAATGAGATTAAATTTGTAAATTAATTGAGCAATTGGATTTGCAAAATTAATGTGCTAAATGTGATGTTTTAAATTTAAATGTTATATTTAAGTTATCACATTTAGCTTATTTTATAATTTTAAAGTGTTTAACATTAAAAATCTTAGTAATTTAAATTATTTAAATTAACTAAGAGTTTATGAAACAAAGTTGTTTTATAAATAAAATATACTTTTGCAAAATAATGAGTGGGAGGGGTAATATGACAATATAAACCCTTGGTCTCCATCGTTAGTACAACACCGTGACTTATTAGTAGCACCTCGTGACGCTTTGATTTTGTCCTTCCTATGGAGGGTGTCTACTAATGGCAATACCAAGGTTGTCTTCTATGCGATAGACTTTTAAGATGTATTTTAGAATTGACCTACCTTACGGCGGCAATTTCTAAGTTAAGTCTTAAAAGGTCTGATACGATGGGTCACACTCATGAAGAAATAATTAAATTAGTTAATTACTTTCTTGACCAAAATTAAGGAAATTAATGAGTATTAGAAATATGAGATATTTTGGGAGATACTTATTAATTGAGAAGATCTCATTTTAATTAGCAACTATTTGACCTACCCTACGGCGGCACTTAGTTGTGGAGATTAAAATTCCTTAGGCTTTTAAAGTAAACATGTTTTTGTGTATTTTAACATGTGCTTTTATGCATCTTATTTACTTTGCCTTAAATTGTGTAATGATATTTATGTAATTATTTATTAAATTTTTTTTATTTTTCAGCAAATATGTCAAACCCGATTTTCTCACATCTCGCCTCTCAAGTATTAACTGGTAAAAATTTTGTTAAGTGGAAAAGCAACATGAATATCCTTCTCATTAATGAAAACTACCACTATGTCCTTAAGGAGGATTGTCCTCCATGCCTCCAGTCAGTGCCTCCAAGGTTGTTACTGATGAGTACAACCATTGGGTTATTGCAAACAACAAAGCCCGTTGCTACTTGTTAGCAGCAATGAATGAGGTGCTTAGAACTAAGCACGAGGCTTTTAAACTGCAAGAGAGATTATGGAATCTCTGCAGCAGATGTTTGGACAGCAGATGTTTGGATGCCCATCTGATCAGGCTCGCTACGAAGCAGTAAAAGCCATTATGAATGGCAAAATGGAGAATGGTTCTTCTGTTCGTGAGCACATCCTCAAAATGGTCAATCATTTCAATGAGGCTGAGATCAATGGAGCTAAAATTGATGAAAAGACTCAGGTTGGCATGATTCTGGAGATACTATCTCCTGCTTTTCTCCAATTCAGGACTAATTAATTATGAATCATAAAAAGTGTAATATAACTGAACTCCTGAATGAGCTGCAAATATATGAGACTCTTATAGATGATAAAGGTGGTAAGGCAATTGTTGCTGAAGCCAACGCAGCTGAGGCAAAGCCTTCTTCTTCGAAGAAAAAGAAAAGAATTATGTGGGAAAGAAAAAGGATAACAAGAAGAAGATCCAGAAGAAGAAAGGAAAGGCTGTTGCTCAGCCTAAACCTAAAGGAAAGTGTTTCCACTATCATCAAGATGGCCATTGGAAAAGGAACTGTAAAAAGTACCTTGATGAGCTGAAACAGAAAAAGAAACAAGGTAAATTAGATTTACTAGTCATGGAAACATGCTTAGTTGAGAATGATTTCTCAAACTGGATCATTGATTCAGGAGCATCTAACCAAACCATGTCTGTGTTTCTTTGCAGATGCTTGAGTCTGCCCAGGATCTTCAAGTGGAAGATTTCACGATGAGAGTAGGCAGTGGGGAAAAGGTGTCAGCGACAGCAGTAGGGATAGTTTGACTATTGTTTGCTGATAATAAATATTTGCTTTTGGACAATGTTTATTATATTTCGGATTTCAAACAGGAATTTGATTTCGGTGTCAAAGTTGCATGAACAATTTATTTCTGTATCTTTTAGTATTGACTCTGTTTCAATTTATAAGAGAATAAATATTTGTTCTGGATATGTTGAAAATGGTCTATATTTTGTTAAACCAAATTCCCACAACTTGTTTCACACGAAATGTTTAAAGTCGTTGAACCAACACCTAAAAGAAGAAAAGTTGCGAATAATGACAATGACACATATTTATAGCATTTGAGGCTTGGTCATATTAATATAAATAGAATAGAAAGACTAGTGAAGGATGGTCCTTTAAGAGAGCTAAGAGTTGGCACTCTACCAGTTTATCAATCCTATCTAGAAGGCATAATGACCAAAAGACCTTTTTTAGCAAAGGGTGAAAGAGCAAAAGCACCTTTAGAGATCATACATACTGATGTATGTGGGCCTTTGAATGTCAAAGCTATAGGGGGCTATGAATATTTCATCACATTCATTGATGATTATTCTAGATATGGTGGATATCCATATCTGATGCAAAGAAAATCCGAGGCCTTTGAAAAGTTCAAAGAATTCCATGCTGAAGTAGAAAAATAACTTAGTAATCAATCAAAACTCTTCGATCTGATCGAGGAGGAGAGTACTTGGATTATGAATTTCAGGACCACTTGATTGAGAATGGAATATTATCACAGCTCATGGCACCTGCGACACACAGTAAAATGGTGTAGCTGAAAGAAGGAATCGCACTTTGCTTGATATGATAAGATCAATGTTAAGCTATTCTTCTTTGCCTAACTCATTTTGGGGATATGCATACATTCTAAACTTAGTTCCATCTATGTCAATCCCTAAGACTCCCTTAGAGTTATGGAATAGTTGCAAGCCTAGTTTGAGACACATCCGCATATGGGGATGTCCAGCCCATGTGCTGAAGGGAAAGACTGGGAAGTTGGAACCTCGTTCAGAAGTATGCATATTTGTTGGGTACCCTAATGGAACAAGAGGAGGACTGTTTTATAATGCTCAAGATAACAAAGTTTTTGTGTCGACAAATGCAACGTTTCTTGAGTACAATTATATGACAGAATTCAAACTAGAAGTAAAGTAGTTCTGGAAGAGTTGCTAGCTGATGAGATCAGCCCCACACCAACAAAAGTTGTTGAACGACAAAAAGTTGAGACCACTACTCAAGATCAAATACCACTGCCAACACGACGTAGTGAGAGGAAATAAGATTACCATCCTATGGTCAGGATGGAGAAGCACAAGTTGCAGTCACCGATGGCAGTGATGATGATCCATTGACATACAAGATGGCAATGGAGGATGTTGATCAAGAGAAATGGCAGGAAGCCATGAAACTTGAAATGGAATCAATGTATTCTAATTCAGTCTGGAAGCTTGTAAATCTACCTGAAGGCGTAAAGCCTATTGGATGCAAATGGATCTATAAGAGAAAAAGAGGAGCCGATGGAAAAGTAGAGACTTTCAAGGCTAGGTTAGTGGCAAAGGGTTTTACCCAAAAGGAAGGAGTAGACTATGAGGATACTTTTTCACAGTAGCCATACTAAAATCCATTTGGATTCTCTTGTCCATTGCTCTCATTATGATTATGAGATATGACAAATGGATGTCAATACGGCATTTTTGAACGGCCATCTTGAAGAGACTATTCATATGGTCCAATCAGAGGGTTTTGTGGTTAAAGGCCAAGAGCAGAAAGTCTGCAAATTGCAAAGGTCCATTTATGGGCTTAAGCAAGCTTCTGGATCTTGGAACATCAGATTTAATGAAGCCATAAAATATTATGGTTTTGAACAAAATTTAGGTGAACCTTGTGTCTATAAGCAAAAGGAAGGAAATAAAGTGGTCTTCTTAGTTCTTTATGTGGATGACATTTTACTCATTGGGAATGATGTAGGATCTCTGTCCAAAATAAAGAACTGGCTAGCCAGCCAATTCCAAATGAAGGATTTGGGAGAAGCAAGCTACATTCTTGGCATCCAAATTATACGAGATCGCAAGAATAGGCTTTTGGCGTTGTCTCAGGCATCGTATATTGACAAGGTGCTTATTCGATTTGCGATGCAAAACTCTAAGAAAGATAATTTACCTACTCGACATGGAGTTCATCTTTCTAAAGAGCAGTGTCCTAAAACACCGTAAGAGGAGGAAGATATGAGATGGATTCCCTATGCTTCGGTAGTTGGTAGTTTGATGTATGCAATGTTGTGTACAAGACCCGACATCTACTTTGTAGTGGGAGTGGTTAGCCGATACCAGTCAAACCCAGGATTGGATCACTGGGTTGCAGTCAAGCATATTCTGAAATATCTGAGGCGTACGAGAAACTATATGCTGGTATATTCCAGTAGGGATTTGATTCCTGTTGGATATACAGATTTTGATTTTCAATCAGATAAAGACTCTAGGAAGTCTACTTCTGGAGCGGTGTTCACTTTGAGAGGAGGAGCCATTATATGGAGAAGCGTCAAGCAAACCTGCATTGCTGACTCAACCATGGAGGCTGAATATGTAGCGGCTTGTGAAGCAGCTAAGGAGGCAGTCTGGCTTTGGGAATTCTTGAAAGATCTAGAAGTTGTTCTAGATATGCATGAACTAGTTAGACTGTACTGTGACAACAGTGGCGCAGTAGCCAATGCCAAGGAACCCAGAAACCACCGTAGAGGAAAGCATATAGAGAGAAAATTTTACCTTGTGAGAGAGATTGTCAGTAGAGGAGATGTTTCGGTTGAGAAGATCGCATCTATGATCAATATAGCTGATCCGTTTACTAAGACATTACCGGCTCGAGGTTTTGAGCTACATCTTGATGGGATGGGACTTAGAGACATGTCGCATTTGCTTTAGGGCAAGTGGGAGATTGTTGGATATATGCCCATAAACAAATGACATTTATTATTTTTCTGAATATTTAAGAAATTTTTTAATATTATACTTGCATGCATGTTATGATGCTTTATAAATATCAAAAATCCCTGGATTATTTAAATGTGACTTTAAATATTGTATATAAGTGTTATATACAGAGGATAATATTTAAAGTAAAATAATCTAAATTATCCATAATTATAAATTAAAGTTGCAATCGGGATCTTTAATTTAAAATTACTAGTGCGGTTAATTACATTTGAATGAAACGATCTTATCGGATTGTTGATAATGAGATTATCGGAATGAAAGCACTTTATATAATTTGATTATATAGGACTGGAACATGATTAATTATGAATCTCTAATAAATTTTGTTGTTAAAATAGAGAATTCAAAATTAATCAATGATGGTCATATGTGAATCAATCTTAATTCTGAGTAATTAATAGACTCCTATTTATTGTATTATATTTTTTGACTTACCGGGTATTGACACAGAAACATAGTGTCAAATTCTTGATATATTGGAAATATAATAACATAAGTAGCCGGGAATATTAATATACAAGATGAAATCCATTCCTTCGTAAAGAAGTCAGATGGACGGTTCCCATAAGTATTTGTTGACCAATTATTGATTTTGATGATTAACAAAAGACATGAGTATATTCACTATGTTTCTAACAAATTTAATAAGTGTTTTAGGGATTAAAAATGTTTAATCAGTCAAAAGGTGTAAGGAAATGAGTTTTGAATCAAAATTAAAAAGAAAATATGTAAGTTTGGAGCTTAGAGTCGACACCCAAACAATCAGAGCTGACCTGGCGAGCCTGGAAGTTTTGGGAGGCTAGCTGAAAAGGTGACTAGTAGGGGCATCTCGCTCGTCTGTATTTAAACTGCTCCTGGCGAGCATCTCGATCGCTCAAACCATTAACTTCAACCCGTGGAAACTCGCTACACGTCACCACCTCAGTAGGCATTTGTGGGAAACGATGAGTCGCGCCCCCTTCACTGAGGAGGATCGATAAGCATCGACGAGGTGCTCAGGAACTTCCCTCTTTCTTGGAACCAGGTTCCCTTCGGTTTGCCGGACCCTTCTGAAGTAAATGTTCTCGAGAGTCTGCCAGACTCCCTCAAATCGAGCATCCTTGAAAAGATGCGGAGAAGAGAAAAAGCGCGTTAGCGACCAACACTGGCTCACCTTCCTCGAAAATAACCGAGTCATAAACTTCGGGCACCCCCATGCGTCGCTCGGGTGACCCTCATCCTCTTTGGCAGTCCGCACCGAAATCTACATTTACTGTAAGAGCCAAACAAAATATTAGAAACCTCGGCAACAACCGAGTAATATTAGAAACCTCGGCAACAACCAAGTGGTATCCTTAATCCTCGGCAACAACCGAATGATATCCTGAAGCTTCGGCCTAGACAAGTAATCTCTCCAACGCTCTGACACAACTAAGACGTCCTATTATACTTCGGCAGAAGCAAGTAACACTCTTCTGCTCAACAATTAAGCACACGAACTATCTCTTTTCGAAGAAAAACCTGCTTCGATTTGTAAGCAAGATCATGCTTACCGCATAAATCCGTGGGACCGCCCAGGTCTGCCTCTAGCCCCTAACAGGGGTAAACATTTCCTCTGCTGAGGATCGGATGTCAGTCTTAGCAAGAGCAAAGTAGCAAAAGCACTGCCGAAATATGCTATGACACGAAACATGATATGGGAGTAACAACTCTCAACACAAAAAAAGCAGGCGCTGAAGAAAAAAGAATAAAGAACAAAACTTTCTTTATTTCCTCATCGATAAAAAAGTTACAACCTCCTAAGAGGAGTTACAAGTGCATCAAAGCACAGGAAATAAAAGACGAGTAAATAGCTCAGCCGAGCTACTTCAGTCAGCTTCGGTTAATAATGATGTCTGACCCGAGAAATAAGACCAACCAGCCAGCTCGCCCTGGACCTCCGGTTGGGGCCAAGCCGGCCTCCCACAGGTCCCTTGGATGAACAAAGAGATCCAAGAACAGAAGGAAGACCCATGGATACTGATGTTGAGGAAGCTTCCCCCTGGGTGGAATGCTGGGCTGCAGATCGCCGCCCGATTGAGAGAGACAGGGGACCATCAGCCCCACACTGCTCTCAACTCTCTCTTCACGTGGCGAAAGATTCCCCACACGGAGGGGTTAAGCATCCAGCCATAGGAGAAGGAAAAGTCCGTGCATGCTACTAGGGTGCCTGTGCACTTTCTATCCTGTGACCCCGTAGCAAACTACAAAGGACACATAGGAAGCACATATGTGCGCTCTCCATGTGATCTCTGCGGACCTCCTGTGCGCTCTCCATATGATCTCCGAAACTCCTCTTTTGAGGATGAGCCGCTCTTCAGCGACTCCTTCATCACCCCAGCTGTCCGGGGGAAGATGACTTACAAAAGGAAAACTCAGTCCCCCCACTCTCAGCCTCAGGGACGTAGACATCATGAAAATTTTTGCAACGCACAGAGGAGGAAGTCTTGGGGATGGCCTAACACGGTCTCTCCCTCCCATTTTATACGAAAATGAACTGGGAGTGGCTATTAAAGCAGAAAGCCCTAAGATTCAAAATGCCATATCCGCATCGCCACGTGGCTTCCCAGGATGAAAAGAGCGCTCTTCGATGCGCGCCCAACGCGTTGCCCGAGCTATGACGCATGCCAAAAGATTTTTCCCTGATCTCGAATCGAGAGCCTTAAATGCAGGGGATTGCTCGCTGATCCTTGAGATACGGGAAGGCCTGGAAAATCACCCGACAAAAACGATGCCCTCCAATGGCAAGTCAGCATTTATGTCGTACCTTGGAAAAGATCGACGGGATAAATGACCCCGGAAAATACTGAGGCAACCTTTTGCAGGTTACAGGGCCGTATTATCCATTTCGGCAAAAAGAAGGTCAGCTCACCTTGGAAAAGACAAGACGCTGGAAGAATGATAAAAAGGCGCAGGAGCCAAGTACTCCTTAATAAAGGCGTCTCGGTATCCCCCACTCCGGCCCAACTGCCCATTATGTCTCGGCATAAACCGAGACATTGCCCCGTGCTCCGCGCTTCCGCTCAAGGCCAAAACTGCCTCTATACTTTGGAATAAATCGAAGTATCTATTCAGCATAGCGTGATTGAACGTTGTCTTTTGCTTCGATCCGTGCTGGGATGGCTGCCGTTGTTTCAACGATAACAAGTCACTCTTTATACTTCGACCAAACCGTGCGATACATTGCACCCTATCCGGAACTTGTGAAGTTCACTTTATCTCAGCCAAAGTGTGAACACTATATCTTAAGTCTCGCCGAAATCGCCAGGGACTCCCCAAGAGGGTGTGTCCTTTATAAGACTCATGTGATGAAAACAAGCATTTCAAAGATAACAGCAAAACACGGGAGTTACAGAAATTCTTCCTTCCATTCATTATAAAAGGGGAAAACAAAGAGAAAGATACATTAGCCCTCATAGGGGCTTGTCACTCCCTCTGGGCGCCGCTGAGCTCTCCCCCCCACAGAACCGACTCGCCCACCTGTTGCTAAAGGGACGCCATCTGCCTCTCCAGCCAGCTGTTCACTTCGCGGAGGAGCTCAATCTTCCTATTGGAAATGGCCAATACTGCTCGGCCGTCCTCCGGATTTGCTCGCGATCCGCGAGCAGCATCGCCAAAACCTCCACCTCAACAGTTATCGTGGTACGGCCCAGTGGAACCCCCCACTGCCGCCAATGCCACTGCTCGGAACTCCAGTAGACCCCCCTCCACCTCTGGAAGCCATCCTACTGTCGCAACCTTGGACATGCCAATAGAAAATTGACAGGGAAATAATTAACAATGGCATACCCCCTACCAGTATTTAAATTGCTTCTGGCGAGCATTCCAATCGCCCGGGCCATTGATTCCAATCCTCGGAAATCTGTCACGTGTCATACCAAGCAGCGCCCGTAGGAAGCGAAGAGTTCCACTCCCTCTCCGAAGGGATTTATTAATGACACCACAGCGCTCGGGATTTGCCCCCCTTTTCTGGACCAAACTCCCTCCAAAAGCGCGCCCGCTTCCTCGTCTTGGATAGGCCAAATTACCCGACCACGAACTTAACCAGGATATTACTGTAATTTTGGCCATGTCAGGTCGAGCTGTCCTACACTGCTGCCGAACCATTTTATACTTCGACCGAAGTATGCTGATTTCTTTACTTCGGACAAACTAAGCTATCCTGATACCTCAGCCTTGACCGAGACATTTAATTAAGTCCAAACTAAATCGGCCAAAGAGCGCGAATGAGTCATAACTTGTTCATAGTTGAAAGAAAACCTGAACCAAAAAGGTCGGCCAAAAAGGCAAACAGTTGGAAGTGAAAGACCCATTTATTGAAAATTTTAACTAGATTACAAAAAGCAAAAAAGGCGCAAGTGACTCTCAAGAATCAGGAGTCGAAGTGATCTCAGTAGCCTCCTCGGTAACAGTCGGGGGGGCTTGGCTTGATTCGCCCGCTTCGAGTACCCTTGCTTCCCCAGTAGCAAGCTGCGAAGGTCTTTCGGGAGCCGTGACCTCACTAAGACCCAGAATGGCGTCAAGATCAACGTCTGAAATATCTTCATACTCAGCCTCTTCAGCTCCCGGGGCACAGGCCTCAAGAGTTTTGGCATCCAAAAAGGATAAATCCCACTCGGGATGCACCTGAGAGATCCTTGCTCGGATATCCTTTTCACAGAACCGAAATGCATCAGCATAGGCTTCTCTTCGTTCTTCTAAAAACTTAGCAGAACCTTTAAATTCCTCCACGGCCAAGGCAATTCGGCCATTGGCTTCAGTTAGCCGATCTTGAAGCTCAAGGTTCGCTTGGTGACTCGCGGACAGCTCCACTCCCAAGGCATGAATTTGCTCCTACACCTTGGACTCAATTTCGCTCATCTACAAAATATCGGAATGCTCTAACTTACGAACGAAGTAAAAGCACTCAAAGCAGGCGAAAAAGAAAGACATCATACCTCTTCATTTCGCCGAACCAGTTTGTCACTCAGTTCTTGTACCCTCTCCAAGGCTCTCGACTTAGATAATTGACTTTGATGAAGACCCTCTTTGAGGTCATCAATTTGGAACCGCTTGTCCCCAATTTCCCGATGAGCGTGGTCAAGGTCGTCGGTGAGCCGAGCAGCCTTTCCATTCAGCCATTTCAGCCGATTCTCCATCTCGGCGATCTCTTTATTCAAATTGGTGAGTTGATCTCACTGCTACCGACACTTGTGCTCCTCCTCCTCCAACCTCTTGCTCTAATTGTTCTTATCTTCAACATGATTGGCCTTCAGCTGGTCCCATCTCTTTTCAAAGTGCTGCTGCATGGCCTTAATCTTATTGTCATGCTCTGCTTTGATCTGGGATAACTCCTGGTGAGCCTTATCTGATTGCTCGCAAAAACCCTGAAGCTCTTTGACCTGAGCTTCTAGCCAAGAAGCTCTCACGGCCGCCATACGGAAGGACGAGGTCACCCTTTCGAGTTCCTTTTCGTTGTGCGCCAAGGCCTTGGAAAGCGAATCGATTGGGAGCATCTTCGCTCAAAGTTCGTCCACCTCCTTCCTGGCCTGAGCACAGGCCCCGACGGCCAAACTTAGATGCCAGATCAATACCCTTGTGACCAAAGAATTCTGCAAATAAAATACAGGTAAGAAGCTATAGTTCGACCAACCGTGAGTCGCGATCCCAGTATAATGACTCACCCGGGCAACATAATTTGAAGCCATATTCATGAGAGTGGCATTGCAGATTTTCGGCAAAAGGAAATCATCCTTTGGCGCCCCAAGATGATGGAAGGCCACATCGGTGATATTCTCAACCGCAGATTCGTTCGTAGAGGAACCCTCTCCCCCCTATGCAAAATGGACCTCATCAAAGCGGTAAGCATATCATCTAACTCCAAACTGTGGGCGGAGGAGCCTCCAATTAAAGGGCTGACCTGAGGAGCTCCGGACTGAGGAATCATCCACCCGGCCTCCTCTGACAAGACTTTAATCTGCTCAGCTTTGAATGCTTCGGACTCGACTAAAGGAGCTTTTGCCCGAATATCTCCCTCACTCTGCAATTCTTCTTCCTCTTCCATCAACACTTCACCTTGGGCAGGTTCCGCCTGAACTTCGACCTCTCCTGTAACGCCCTCAGGAGCCACAGAAAAGAGATCCTCGGCGGAAGGCACCACAACTTCCACCAACCTTTTAGCGGGCTGCTCTGTCAGAACTTCGGTAACCACCACTGCCTTCTCCGACCCCTCCGCCTGACCGGGGCTTCTTCCACGTGCGGAGGTGTTGACCCAATTGATGATTTTGATGATTAACAAAACTATGTGAGTATAATTTTGAAGGCTCTAATGATTTTGATTTAGTGTTTCAGCCTATAAGACTATTGAAAGATCAAAATCAAGTGTTACAATGTGTTCTGGATCGAATCTAATGTCTAGGTAAGAATTGCAGACATTAGAGTCGACTCCGAGAATCACAGAGCCGACTCCGGAACTGGCACGGCCATTAGAGTCGACTCCGAGACTGTGAGAGTCGACTCTCACAGACGGAGCAGAAAGTCGATTTTTCTGGCTCCAACCTAGAGTCGACTCCGGGTAAGTTAGAGTCGACTCCGGAAAAGCATCTTGTCGACCCCAGAAAAGCCAGAGACGACTCCGGAAATAACATTTTAAATCACCTCGAGCTAGAGCCGACTCCAGAAAAGTTAGAGTCGACTCCAACCCACCTGGAATGAAAAACGAAGTTGCCAGATCAGCTCTAACGGTAACTTTTCTGTTTTTTACTCATTTCTAACGGATATATTTTGATAGAAGGTACACTCCAACGGATAGTTTTATTCCAAAAAGGGTGTAAAAGAAATCTATAAAATGGGGAGCCTATTGTTCAAAAAAAAGAGATGAGAAAAAGAGAAGAAACAATCCGAAAATCTGAGATAGACAAATCCCATTTCAAAAATCTGAGAGCTTGAATCTTGAAAGGAAAACCTTCTAGCTCAAATCCACTCCACTCCAAAAAGCTCAAGAGGAATCCAAGGCATTCAAATCAAGTTTTTGTGGATTTCCCAACTTGGAGAAAGAAGTTCAGATTCTTGCTTTTCAACTCTCCTCAACTGCTTCAACTGTGAAGAATCGGAGGTAAGGCTTGATTCAACCTAGCAAGGAGAAGAAGAAAAGAAGAAAAGCTCAAAAGCCAACCATCTTCAAATCAGGCTTCTCTAAACTTGTTATATTATTTGATTATCTGCTCATTAAGGAGCTTTGTATTTGAAAAACATATTTCATTTGTTTGTATCTAGTTCAATCTGGGGGATTGAACTAGTGGAGGTAGTCTTACCTCGGTACAAGCTTGGTAAAGCTTGTGTTAGGGTTTTTGTGCTGGTGAGCCTTTGAAAACCAGCTGGGTTCGTTGTGCACCCGGTAAAACAACAAGTTTGAGTTGTGAGCTGAAAAACAACTCAGCTGTAATCTAGAGTGATTATAGTGTGGACCCAAGTGAATCTTGGGAGTGGACGTAGGTGTTGGATACACCGAACCACTATAAAATCTTTTGTGTTTGC
>UESW01003869.1:796534-813032 GCA_900491605.1 Calamus simplicifolius | reverse complement strand
TGAGAGGAACTAGGGTTATGGTAAAACTGAAAATTCTTGGAACCCTTTTAGAAATGCCCACTGTTGGTTTATTGGAATGTCAACTTAATGACAGAAGTGGTGCACTATCAAGGATGCTAGGAAGAGATGTGACTGAGTTCGAAGAGATCTTTGCAAATCAGTTAAACCTAGAACTCAGATTATTGCATAATATATGTGGTAGAATCTTATTTCCAAAAATAGGGAGATTTGAGTATGTCTCGGAGCGAGACGTTCTGATGATGGACTGCATTATAACTGGAAGGCCAGTCAATTTAGCTGGCATGATGATAGGATACATGGCAGAGGCAGCCACTAAGAAAAGATCAACTCTACCCTACGGAATGATTCTGACACTAGTTTTTAGAAGCCAGGGTGTACTCATAATGGAAAACGAACCTTTAAGAAAACTGAGACACACTGATTATTACAGCATTTCTACTATTCACAGAATGGGATTTAAGAAAGTAATGGTGTTTGGATGAGGAGAGAGGAAAGAACAGATAGGGATGGTGCAGAGGGAACCAGACTAGAAGAAATCCCGGGACCATCTACTGCGGGACCATCAGTCCCTGATTCATCTTTTGCGGGACCTTCGTCTGCTGGACCTTCGGAGGCCGGACCAAGTTCTATTCCATCACCTCCACATCAGCCTATAACAAATTCTGGAGGATTTTCAAATGAACAACTTGATCAGTTAAGAAGCTTACTTGCTGAGTATGACAGTCACAGGTCAAATGAAATTAATCAATTGAAAGAAGACTTTAATCAGTTAAAAGAAGAATTAAATTCGAGACTGGACATGCTATCCTTTACCTTAGGCAGTTCTGTGGAATCCTTTGGAGCTGAGCTTCACAAGATCTTCGAAAGGATGGAAGGTATTGCCGATGGATCAGGATCGTATGTTCATGCAACGGGTCAATTGAAGAAGGACATTGACCTTGCAGTCTCTCAAATTGAAGCCTGCCTTGAAAATTTTAAGAAGTCACAAAAAGATGATGTAATGGAGATAATAGGTCATCTAAAGAAAATTGTATTCAAGCATATTTGATCTTGTTTTAGAGTTTAATAGCTTGTACTTAGGAAGTTTTTGATTATCCAATGTATTTCATTTGAGATGTAAATGAATCAACTGATGTAATGGTTCTTGCATATGAAATACAATTTCACTTTTTCAAAATTTTGATTGATTGGACTCCTATGCTTTATTGAGATTATAAATTTTTCTTTACTCTCCTTATTGCTTATAACAAAAAAGGGGGAGATAGTTGTGTATATGCAAAGAAAGAAAAGATTATATATGCATAAAGAAAGAAAGAAAGGGGGAGAAGGGAGAATTAATTGTTTATGCAAAAATGAATTGAAATGATTAATCTGTTACAATTTGATGTTTTATATAAGAGGAGCTACTCAATGCAGGGGGAGCTTAACAAAAAGCTCATTTACAATCTTATGCACATTAAGTTTAATAATTCAATATTAATGGATTGTACAATTTTAAAAGTTTACATTGAACATTGGCATCAAAACCTTAATGGTTTAAAGTTAAAATGACTATAATCCTTAATTTGATTGAATGTTTGAATGCATATACTCAAAGTTTTTGTTATCATCAAAAAGGGGGAGATTGTTGACCCAATTGATGATTTTGATGATTAACAAACTATGTGAGTATAATTTTTGAAGGCTCTAATGATTTTGATTTAGTGTTTCAGCCTATAAGACTATTGAAAGATCAAAATCAAGTGTTACAATGTGTTCTGGATCGAATCTAATGTCTAGGTAAGAATTGCAGACATTAGAGTCGACTCCGAGAATCACAGAGCCGACTCCGGAACTGGCACGGCCATTAGAGTCGACTCCGAGACTGTGAGAGTCGACTCTCACAGACGGAGCAGAAAGTCGATTTTTCTGGCTCCAACCTAGAGTCGACTCCGGGTAAGTTAGAGTCGACTCCGGAAAAGCATCTTGTCGACCCCAGAAAAGCCAGAGACGACTCCGGAAATAACATTTTAAATCGCCTCGAGCTAGAGCCGACTCCAGAAAAGTTAGAGTCGACTCCAACCCACCTGGAACGAAAAACGAAGTTGCCAGATCAGCTCTAACGGTAACTTTTCTTTTACTCATTTCTAACGGATATATTTTGATAGAAGGTACACTCCAACGGATAGTTTTATTCCAAAAAGGGTGTAAAAGAAATCTATAAAATGGGGAGTCTATTGTTCAAAAAAAAAGACGAGAAAAAGAGAAGAAACAATCCGAAAATCTGAGATAGACAAATCCCATTTCAAAATCTGAGAGCTTGAATCTTGAAAGGAAAACCTTCTAGCTCAAATCCACTCCACTCCAAAAAGCTCAAGAGGAATCCAAGGCATTCAAATCAAGTTTTTGTGGATTTCCCAACTTGGAGAAAGAAGTTCAGATTCTTGCTTTTCAACTCTCCTCAACTGCTTCAACTGTGAAGAATCGGAGCTGAGGCTTGATTCAACCTAGCAGGAGAAGAAGAAAAGAAGAAAAGAAGAAAAGCTCAAAAGCCAACCTCTTCAAATCAGGCTTCTCTAAACTTGTTATATTATTTGATTATCTGCTCATTAAGGAGCTTTGTATTTGAAAAACATATTTCATTTGTTTGTATCTAGTTTAATCTGGGGGATTGAACTAGTGGAGGTAGTCTTACCTCGGTACAAGCTTGGTAAAGCTTGTGTTAGGGTTTTTGTGCTGGTGAGCCTTTGAAAACCAGCTGGGTTCGTTGTGCCCGGTAAAACAACAAGTTTGAGTTGTGAGCTTGGAAAACAACTCAGCTGTAATCTAGAGTGATTATAGTGTGGACCCAAGTGAATCTTGGGAGTGGACGTAGGTGTTGGATACACCGAACCACTATAAAATCTTTTGTGTTTGCCGTGTTCTATTGACTCTATCTCTATCTCTATTCTATTCACTGCACTTTTAGTTACTTTGCATTTGCCTTCACTAATCTCAAGCAAACTATTTAAAAAAAAAAGGGCTAAATTTTTAAGAACCCAATTCACCCCCCCCCCTCTTGGGTTGCCATATGGGCCAACAGGAGGACTTTCCACCGCCATGGCTGAAGTATTTCTTGCAAAGGGACCGCCAGGTTGACCGGCGACGTGTCCTCCGCATCATCCGATACGACTAGTATTGGAATAGGAGAAACCCGGCAACTCCCTCCGAACCCCCGTCAGCCGATTCCTCCGCCATTCTGTTTCCCTCAGGCAGGAAGGACTCCTCGACCCTAATCCGCATCCCCATTTCTCTCTTGTCGGAATGGGGGAGGGGCAGCTGGAACCGGCCTTCTTCGATTCCTTTAGGCGGGGCCTTGAAGACGAGGCCTCTTCTCGGATTTATACCTCTCTCCAGAGCCAGACCCCCTCTGGCGCTTGCTCAGCTCCTTCTTATCTGGCCCACAAACGCTGACCTCTCAGCTGGAAACACATCAAATGGGTCAACCTGACCGAAATAACTATGCATGCTGGCCATCATGGCCCAAGAAGAAAGTATGCTCACCTAGAGAATCAACAGGACTGAGTTCAGCGGCGAAGAGGGCATCCTCTGATAGCAGGGTGCTAGCCGACATCGCCTGACCACCACGAAGGGTCGCCAGATCCTTCCTCTCCTGTTCGCTCAGCTCCGGGTGTGCCCTGGGATCCGTCACATAGCTCGACCACTCCCTAGGAAAATCTGAGCCAATGTTCCCATCGGCAATAAAAAATCTAGACTTTCATTCCTTTATCGAGGAGGGATTATCGATGATCATCTTGAACGACCTCTGAGGGCCAATATACGACCATTCGGAACCCCTCCCGGAAACCAGATTATGGCAAACTCGAAACAGCGAGAGAGTCACAGTCACCTCGACACGACTACAAAGCGAGATAAACCCGATGAGATTGCGCCAGCTATTAGGCGCCACCATCGTTGGACAGATGTAGAATCTTATCACCTCCTGTACCAATGGGTGAAGAGGAAATCGAAGTTCAGCCCTAAAACTCTCCTCATAAAAGAAAGCTCCCAGGCTCAACTCGGTCAAAACCCTATCATCGGGTTTTGGCACATATAGAACTACGTCTCCCGAGACTCGATAAAGTTGGCGGATCCTCTCTAGATCCTCCAAGGAGATCTCCGAGGAAATATCACTTGGGCCCTTCATGTCCTCTAGTCAAGAAGCGAAACACAAGTAAACCTGTGGGAGGAAGAAAAGAAAAAGAAGAAGGGTCTCGGTGGCGGAGGTGAGGAGGTTTGCGGAAAAACAGCGCTACGGAAGGTTGCCTTAAGCGTTAGAGCTCCCGCAACGAGCGTCGCGGATGTGAAAACCCTGCTACGCGAGATTCCCCCAATCGCCGCTTGCAAAATCCGAAAAGTTTCCTCCTCTAGCAATAGCGAATAATGATGGCGGATTGGCGGCCCGTCAGTTTCAAAGCCATCATTGCACCTTTTCAAATCCTTCCGGATAGGATTATTCTAGACTTTACTCCCTAAATCTGAAGTTATACTTCAGACTAGGGAGTGGAGGGCATGTGATGAGGGGTAAAAATATCATCGCATTAATGCGCACACAATCCAAGGCATCGGGCTAGAGCTAGCCCGTGCATCCTGTCGCACGTCTGTCACATCCGAAAGATGACAATGAATAGGCTACCTCCTCCAAGCAGCTTTTGCCAGCCGAGCTATTCCTGTGACTCACCAGCCGAGCTATTCCTGTGGCTCGCCAGCCGAGCTATCCTTGTGGCTCGCCAGCCAAGCTATTCTTGTGGCTCACCAGCCGAGCTATTCATGTGGCTCGCCAGCCGAGCTATTCATGTGGCTCGCCAGCCGAGCTATTCCCGTGATGTGCCAACCGAGCTATTCCTGTGACTCGCCAGCTGAGCTATACCTGTGGCTCGCCAGCCAAGCTATCCTTGTGAATCGACAGCCGAGCTATTCCTGTGGCTCGCCAGCCGAGCTATCCTTGTGACTTGCTAGCCGAGCTATCCTTGTGACTCGCCAGCCAAGCTATTCCTGTGACGTGCTAGCCGAGCTATTCATGTGGCTTGCCAGCCGAGCTATTTTCGTGACTCGTCAGCTGAGCTATCTTTCCTCTATCTGCGACACCTACTTCGGTAAATTGAGCCTCACCATACTTTGACAAACTCAGCCCTCTTTTATACTTCGGCCCGACCGAAATATCCAAACACCTTGTGGAATTCGGCGTGGGAGAGCTCAAGTTCGTAAGATTTCAAACAGAAATCATATCTGAAAGTGGCCTAGGACCCGCGGGAGTGGCCTAGAGCCCTAGAGCCTACACACTCACCAAATCTCGAGACATCAACTAGCCCTCCCAGCTGTCGATCCTCTAACTAACAAAATGCGAATCTTACTGGCCTCGTAACAAACTGGATTCAGATCCTAACGACTTCTGGACCCACGACGCCCCCAGGGAATCAGGTGATCCTCTATAAATTGAGTCGTCTACCGGCTCCTCAGGTATGCGCACTTGCTCACTGGCACACTCTCTTTCTGCCTTTGCCTCCCCTTATTTTTCGCCATTAGCGCTCTGCTCAGAGCTCTCGAAAGGCCACTCTTGGAGAGACTCTTCAGCGAGAGCCTTCTTCTCTTGTTTGTTGATTGCCGATTCCTGCTGATTTGAGCATCGGAGGGTCTTCCATGGAGGGCCACCCCAACGCCTTTCGCGTAAGGACTGTTTTGCAGGTCCGCCTAGAAGGGAGCCCGATCGCACCCGAGTTAAAGGACAGATTTTAACAGCAACACACATAATGCGGGATAAGGTCGAGTTCTGATCCTAAATAAAGTTTTTAATGTTATAACGTAGTCGTGCTTGACGTATCATCCGTTTAAATTGTATTCTAGCTGGAATATAACTATGAATTTTAAAATTGGAATGGTCCATGTTAATGTATATATTCTGTATTAGAATAACTTGCTACCAATTTGCCGTGGTTTATAGTTATGTTTTGTTCTCTCCACTACATTCCTGATCCATTTACCGTCAAATTTGGTTTACAGTGATTTTTTTTTTCCGAAGTCTTTCACGAGTTGGTGAAGGCTGCGATAAGTTTGACATTGTGCCCACCGGGACCATTGTTAGCACCGGAATAAAATGTAACCATTTCTTTCCATCCTTAAACATACTTCATTACTGAAAAAAAATATAACCATTGATTTACTGTGGCCAAGCACTACAAGGAAAAAAAAATATTGCGACGCCCAAATACATCGCTAAACATGCTATTGCGACGCAATAGCGACGCAATAGCGACGAAATGACGGCGTCGCTCAAATATTTGTCGCAATCTTAATTTGTTGCAATTGCGTCGCTTCACAGCGACTCTCTGCGACGCAACAATGCGTCGCAATATTGCGACGCATCCAAATGCGTCGCTAAATTTAAAACTAATTTTTAATATTTAAAATTATTATTAAATATTGTGATGCATTCAATTGCAACGCAATATTGCGACGCATTTAGTTGCGTCGCAATATTTAATAATAATATTTTAGATATAATAGCGACGCAATTTGAGTCGCTAATGCGTCGCTAATAATTTTTTTTTAAAATATTGCAACGCCAGGTCAATGCATCGTAATATTTAATAATAATAATTTAGATATAATAGCGACGCAATTTGAGTCGCTAATGCATTGCTAATAAAATTTGTTTTAAATTATTGCGACGCCATGTCATTGCGTCGCAATATTTAATAAAAATATTTAAATATTAGCGATGCAATTTCAGTCGCTTGCATTGCTAATTAAATTTTTTTTTAAAAAAATAAAATATTAAAAATTAAAACGGTTAATACAATTTCGTTACATTTAAATATTGATCGAAACATTCTTAACTCATATCGATCCAAACAATAATCATTCAATTTCTAAAAATAATTAATATATTAAAATTTTAAAGTTTTCATGTACAACATATAAAAAGAAAAAAAATACATCAAGAATCTGAGCGATCACGTGGAGGCTGGAGACCCTGCGATAAGCGGCTAACCATATCCTGCAAATGACGTATCTGATCTCGCATATCTGCAAGCTTCTGATCCCGGCCTCGCATACGCTGCTCGAACTCGTGCTCGACCTCCTGCCGAACCTCCTGACGAACGTCCTGCCGAACCTCCTCCGCAATAGATCTCCAAATATCGTCTAAACACTCGGCAGGAATATCACCAGAAAATCGCGAGCTGAAGGCCTGATGGGAAAAATATGAAGAAGCTCTAGTGCCCAGACCATAGACCTTGCGGTCTCGCGGCTAGGCACCAACAGCCTCCAAAAACACACGCCGACTCTCCTCTGCTGAGAGTTCGATAGGTGTATCCCCATCAGTGGAGTCGACCTGCGATACCTGGGAGCGAAGCTCCTCGACTTGTGTCTTTGAATTCTAAAATCAACAATAAATGAGTTAATAAATTTCTTAAAATAAAATTTTAGAAATTAAACATATACTACATAAAGCTAATTTCTTACCGCAACCTCCCGTGATCGCATGTCGACCCAGGAACCGTCCCTCCTAGTGTGTGTCGCCCTGAATAGACGAAACTCACCAGGATCTCCGCCCTCCTGCTTAGACTATAACAATAAAAAAATTGATATTAATACAAATATTTATAAATAACTAAATTAGTAATTAAATTATTTATGTTTTCTGACCATACAACGTCTGTGCTCCTGAATCGAAATGGAGCCCGAAGTATGGCGGGAGAGACCTGTGCCAGGACCGCCCTTCTCGGATCGACGGTTCGTACTGGCTGATGCGGACCTTCTGTGCCAGCCATCGGACTGCCAGGCTTGCTGCCACTCGTACCAAATACCCTCTGACACATGCGCAGGACGCTGACTCGATGACCTCCAATGATGAAGCATGTCGGAGTATCGGCGTCCCGTAAGGGCCTCCCATGCTGCCCTAATGACATCATGGCTAGTAGGGTCCCACGTAAACTTTTTCTGCATTAAAATAAATAGTTAGTTTTAGAATTTATTAAGATTAAGAAATTTTATATCAGTGATAAATTATATTTAATAAGTTTACCTGAAACTCAAAAAAATAAAACTCCCTCGTGGCTGAAGATACGTGGCGCCAATCGTAGCCACTGGGATCTGCACGCCTCTGAAATACGGTGCTAATATGGCTGGATACATGATGCTGCTCAATAAATCTATTTAAAAAATATATTTTTATAAGTAATTGACTTAAAAACATAAACATATATTTTTAATTAGTATATACTTACAGCCCATGAGCATCAAGTCGAAGTACCGTGCGACCGATGGTGGAAGAACTCTCGGAGGTATGTGCCGATCGGCTGGATGGTAATACCAATGCAGGATCATCGCCGACTGCTGGAGAGATCGAAGGTTGTGCGATGTGTGGAGATCCAAACTCTCTATCTCCAAAGCTCATGTGATCTGATGCAGCAGGGCTATGTCCCTGCTCACTCCGTATGTCATCGATAGATCTACCTCTGCCCGTCATACTGAAAATACTAAAGATTCATGCAATTAAATTACGATTAATGATTGACTATGTAAAAATTTAACACTTATGAAATAAAGTTGAATTTAAAAAAACCTTTATGTTTAATCGGTGTCATTTGTTTCGTGAAATATTGGTTCAACATCCGATGCCGTATCGGACTGCGATTCAGTTTCATTATCATCGGAAGGAAACCGAACATTTGCATCCACAATTTCTTGGACATCACCATTTGGATCTCTAAGTGATGTTTCAGGAGCCCTTGTGTCATCCTCAATTGCATGCATTTCCATCTCATCCTCTTGAAATGCAGGGCACTCGGCTGATTGACTTGATGAACTCTCCTCTAATAAGATTGTTGAACGTGGGACGATTTTAGAAATAGCCCACCAATCTTGCTTGTCGTTGCGCAAACTTGGATATCCGTAGTAAAACACTTGCTGAGCTTGGGATGCAAGGATGAATGGGTCATTTTTCTGCAATCTTCATCGATGGTTCACTTCAACCAAATTGTAGTCGTTATGAACCCTTTTGCCCACAGGAACTATCGGATTGAACCAATCGCAACGAAACAATACGGTTCGTTTCATAGGCCAACCAGGATGTTCAACTTCAACCACCTCTACTAACTTTCCGTAATAATCCTGCATATTTGCTCCAACACTTTCTCCTTTAATCCACGATTGATCCAAGCCATGATCCCGGACCGTTGCGTCGACCGATCCTGGACCGTTGCGATCGGTCCGAGATCGCCGACGATCCGATGGTTGCGATCGATCCAAGCCCTGATCCCGATCGGCCATGACCGATCTCGGACCGTGGCGAACGGTTTGATCGCTGATGATCCAACGGTTGCGATCGATCCAAGCCATGATCTCGGACCGTTGCATCGACCGATCCTGGAATGTTGCGATCAGTCCGATCGGTGATGATCCAACGGTTGCGATCAATCCAAGCCGTGATCCCGATCGGCCACGACCGATCTCGGACCGTGGCGATCGGTCCGATCGGCGACGATCCGACGATTGCGATCGATCCAAGCCATGATCACGATCGGCCATGACCAATCTCGGACCGTGGCGATCGGTCCGATCAGCGATGATCCGAGATCGGCTATGATCGATCCAAGCCGTGATCCCAGACCATTGCGTCGATCAATCCCGGACCATTGCGATTGGTCCGAAATCGCCGACGACCCAACGGTTGCGAACGATCCAAGCCGTGATCTGGACCATTGCGATCGTTTCGATCGGCGACGATCCGATGGTTGCGATCGATCCAAGCCCTGATCCCGATTGGCCATGACCGATCTCGGACCATGGTGATCGGTCCGATCGCCGACGATCCGACGATTGCGATCGATCCAAAACGTGATCCCGATCGGCCACGACCGATCTCAGACCATGGCGATCGATCCGATCGGCGACGATCCGACGGTTGCGATCGATCCAAGCCATGATCCCGATCGACCACGACCGATCTCGGACCGTGACGATTAGTCCGATCGGCGATGATCCGACAGTTGTGATCGATCCAAGCCATGATCCCGATCGGCCATGACCGATCTCGGACCATGGAGATTGGTCCGATCGGCGATGATCCGATGGTTGCGATCGATCCAAGCCGTGATCCCGATCGTCCATGACAGATCTCGGACCGTGGTGATCAGTCCGATCGGCGACGATCCAACGGTTGCGATCGATACAAGCCGTGATCTCAGACCGTTGCGTCGACCGATCCTGGACCGTTGCGATCGGTCCGAGATCGCCAATGACCCAACGGTTGCGATCGATCTAAGCCGTGATCCCGATTGGCCACGACCGATCTCTGACAGTGGCGATCGGTCCGATCGCCGATGTTCCAACGGTTGCGATCGATCCAAGTCGTGATCCCAGACCGTTGCATCGATCGATCCCGAACCGTTGCAATCACTCCGATCAGCGACAATCTGACGGTTGCAATCGATCCAAGCTGTGATCTTGATCGGCCACGACCGATCTCGGACCGTGGCGATCGGTCCGATAGGCAATGATCCGACGGTTGCGATCGATCCAAGCCATGATCCCGATCGGCCACGACCGATCTCGAACCGTGGCGATCGGTCCGATCGGCGATGATCCGAGATTGGCTACGATCGATCCAAGCCGTGATCCCGGACCGTTGCGTCGACCGATCCTGGATCGTTGCGATCGGTCCGAGATCGCCGATGACCCGACGGTTGCAATCGATCCAAGTCGTGATTCTGAACCGTTGCATCGATCGATCTCGGACCGTTGCAATCGATTCGATCAACGACGATCTGATGGTTACGATCGATTCAAGCCCTGACCCCGATCGGCCACGACCGATCTCGGACCGTGGCGATCGATCCGATCACCGACGATTCGACGGTTGCGATCGATCCAAGCCGTGATCCCGATCGGCCACGATCGATCTCGGACTGTGGCGATCGGTCCGATCGGAGACGATCCGACGGTTGTGATCGATCCAAGCCATGATCCCGATCGTCCACGACCGATCTCGGACCGTGGCAATCGGTCCGATCGGCGACGATCCAATTGTTATGATCGATCCAAGCTGTGATCCCAATCGTCCACGATCGATCTCGGATCGTGGTGATCGGTCCGATCGGTGACGATCCGATGGTTGCGATCGATCCAAGCTGTGATCCCGATCGTCCACGACCGATCTTGGACCATGGCGATTGGTCCGATCGGCGACGATCTGACGGTTGCGATTGATCCAAGCCGTTATCCCGAACCATTGCATCAATCGATCCCGGACCGTTACGATCAGTTCGATCGGTGATGATCCGACGGTTGCGATCGATCCAAGCCCTGATCCCGATCGGCCACGACCGATCTCAGATCATGGCGATCGGTCCGATCAGCGATAATCCGACGGTTGCGATCGATCCAAGCCATGATCCCGATCGGCCACGACCGATCTCGGACCATGGTGATCGTTCGATCGCCGACGATCCGACGGTTGCGATCGATCCAAGCTGTGATCCCGATCGGCCACGACCGATCTCAGACCGTGGCAATCGGTCCGATCGACGATGATCAGACGGTTGCGATCGATCCAATCCATGATCCCGATCGGCCACGACCGATCTCAGACCGTGGCGATCAGTCCGATCGGCGATGATCCGACAGTTGCGATCGATCCAAGCCGTGATCCCGATCGGCCACGATTGATCTCAGACCATGGCGATTGGTCTGATCGGCGATGATCCGAGATTGGCTACGATCGATTCAAGCCGTGATCCCGGACTGTTGCATCGACCGATCCCGGACCGTTGCGATCGGTCCAAGACAACCGACGACCCGACGGTTGCGATCGATCCAAGCCATGATCCCGGACCGTTGCGATCAATCCAATCGGCAACAATCCGATGGTTGCAATCGATCCAAGCCCTGATCCCGATCGGCCATGACCGATCTCGGACCGTGGCGGTCGGTCCAATCGCTGACGATCCGATGGTTGCGATCGATCCAAGCCATGATCCGGATCGATCACGAACGATCTCGGACCGTGGCGATCGGTCTGATCGGCGATGATCCGACGGTTGCGATCGATCCAAGCCGTGATCCCGATCGGCCACGATCGATCTCGGACCGTGGCGATCGGTTCAATCGACGACGATCTGACGGTTGCGATCGATCCAAGCCTTGATCCCGGACCGTTGTGTCGATCGATCCCGGACCGTAGCGATCGATCCGAGATTTCCGACGACCCGACGGTTGCGATCGATCCAAGCTGTGATCCTGGACCGTTGCATCAACCGATCCCGAACCATTGCGATCGATCAGATCGGCGATGATCCGACGGTTGCGATTGATCCAAGCCCTGATCCCGATCGGCCATGACCGATCTCGGATTGTGGCGATCGGTCTGATCGGCGACGATCCGATGGTTGCGATCGATCCAAGCCGTGATCCCAATCGGCCACGATCGATCTCGTACAGTGGCGATCGGTCCGATCGCCGACGATCCGATGGTTGCGATAGATCCAAGCCGTGATCCCTATCGGCCACGATCGATCTCGAACCGTGGCAATCGGTCCGATGCGATGATCCAACGGTTGCGATCGATCCAAGCCATGATCCCGATCAGCCACGACCGATCTCGAACCATGGCGATTGGTCCGATCGGCGACGATCCGACGATTGCGATCGATCCAAGCAGTGATCTCGGACCGTTGCATTGACCAATCCCGGACCGTTGCAATCGGTCCGAGATCGCCGACGACCCGACGGTGCGATCGATCCAAGCCGTTATCCCGATTGGCCATGACCGATCTCGGACCGTAGCGATCGGTCCAATCGGTGACGTTCTGACGGTTGCGATCGATCCAAACCGTAATCCCGATCGGCCACGACCGATCTCGGATCGTGGCGATCGGTCCGATCGGCGACGATCCGACGGTTGCGATCGATCCAAGCCATGATCCCGATCGGCCACAACCGATCTCGGACCGTGGTGATCGGTCCGATCGGCGAAGATCCGAGATCGGTACGATCGATCCAAGCCGTGATCCCGGACCGTTGCGTTGATCGATCCCGAACCATTGTGATCGGTCCGAGACTGCCGACGATCCGATGGTTGCGATTGATCCAAGCCGTGATTTCGGACTGTTGCATCGACCGATCCAGGACCGTTGCTATCGATCCGATCAGCGACGATCCGACGGTTGCGATCGATCCAAGCCCTGAATCCGATCGGCCACGACCGATCTCGGACCATGGCGATCGGTCCGATCGGCGACAATCCGACGGTTGCGATTGATCCAAGCAGTGATCCCGATCGGCCACGACCGATCTCGGACCGTGGTGATCGGTCCGATCGGCGACGATCTGATGGTTGCGATCGATCAAAGCCATGATCCCTATCGGCCACAACTGATCTCGGACCGTGGCGATCGGTCCGAACGGCGACGATCCGACGGTTGCGATCGATCGAAGCAGTGATCCTAGACCGTTGCATCGACCTATCCCGGACCGTTGCGATTGGTCTGAGATCGCCGATGACCCGATGGTTGTGATCGATCCAAGCCGTGATCCCGGACCATTGCATCGACCGATCCTGACCGTTGCGATCGATCCGATCGGCAATGATCGACGGTTGCGATCGATCCAAGCCCTGATCCCGATCGGCCACGACCGATCTCGAACCGTGGTGATAGGTCCGATCGCCGACGATCCGACGGTTGCGATCGATCCAAGCCGTGATCCGATCGGCCACGATCGATCTCGGACAGTGGCGATCAGTCCGATCGGTGATGATTCGATGGTTGCGATCGATCCAAGCCGTAATCCCGATCGGCCACAACCGATCTCGGACCGTGGCGATCGGTCCGATCGGCGACGATCTGACGGTTGCGATCGATCCAAGCCGTGATCACGATCGGCCACGACCGATCTCAGACCGTGGCGATCGGTCCGATCGATGACGATCCGACGGTTACGATCGATCCAAGCCAAGATCCCGATCGGCCATGACCGATCTCGGACTATGGCGATAAGTCCGATCGGAGACGATTCGACTGTTGCGATCAATCCAAGCCGTGATCCTGGACCGTTGTGTCGACCGATCCCGGACCGTTGCGATCGATCCGATCGCAGAAGACCCGACGGTTGTGATCGATCCAAGACGTGATCCCGATCGGCCACGACCGATCTCGGACCGTGGCGATCGGTCTGATCGGCGACGATCCGACGGTTGCAATCGATCCAAGCCGTGATCCCGATCGGCCATGACCGATCTCGGACCGTGGCGATTGGGCCTATCAGCGATGATCCGACGGTTGCGATCGATCCAAGCCGTGATCCCGATTGGCCACCACCGATCTCGGACCGTGGCGATCGGTTCAAGATCAGCGACGATCCGACGGCTGCGATCGATCCAAGCCGTGATCCCGATTGGCCACGACCGATCTCGGACCGTGGAGATCGGTTCAATCGACGACGATCCAACGATTGCGATCGATCCAAGCCATGATCCCGATCAGCCACGATCGATCTCGGACCGTAGCGATCGGTCCGATCGGCGACGATTGGAGATCGGCTACGATCGATCCAAGCCGTGATCCCGGACCCATTGCGTCGATCGATCTCGGACCGTTGCGATCGGTCCGAGACCGCCGACGACTCGACGGTTGTAATCGATCCAAGCCATGATCCCAGACAGTTGCTTCAACCGATCCCAGACCGTTGCGATCAATCCGATCGGCGACGATCCGACGATTGCGATCGATCCAAGCCCTGATCCCGATCGGCCATGACCGATCTTGAACCATGGTGATCGGTCCGATCGCCGACGATCCGACGGTTGTGATCGATCCAACTGTGATCCCGGACCGTTGCATCGACCGATCTCGGACCGTGGTGATCGGTCCAATCGGTGACGATCCGATGGTTGCAATTGATCTAAGCCGTGATCCCGATCGTCCATGACCGATCTCGAACCATGCGATTGGTCCGATCACCGACGATCCGACGGTTGCGATTGATCCAAGCCGTGATCCGATCGGTCATGACCGATCTCGGACAGTGGCGATCGGTCCGATCGGCGACAATCCAACGGTTGTGATTGATCCAAGCCATGATCTTGGACCGTTGCATCAACCGATCCCCGGACCGTTGCGATCGTCCAAGATCGCCGACGATCCCGACGGTTGCGATCGATCCAAGCCATGATCCCGACCATTGCATCGATCGATCCCTGACCGTTGCGATCGATCCGATCGGCAACAATCCGACGGTTGCGATCGATCCAAGCCCTGATCCCGATCGGCCACGACCGATCTCGGACCGTGGCGATCGGTCCGATCGCCGATGATCCGATGGTTGCGATCAATCCAAGCCGTGACCCCGATCGATAACGACCGATCTCGGACCATGGTGATCGGTCCAATCGGCGATGATCCGACGGTTGCGATCGATCCAAGCCGTGATCCCGATCGGCTACGACCGATCTTGAACCGTGGCAATCGGTCCGATCGGCGACGATCCGAGGTTGCGATCGATCCAAGCTGTGATCTCGGACCGTGCGTCGACTGATCCCGGACCGTTGCGATCGGTTTGAGATCGCCGATGACCCAACAGTTGCGATCGATCCAAGATGTGATTCCGATTGGCCATGACTGATCTCGGACCATGGCGATCGGTCCGATCGCCAACGATCCGACGGTTGCGATCAATCCAAGCCGTGATCCTGAACTTTTGCATCGATCGATCCTGAACCGTTGCGATCGGTCCGATCACGATGATCCGATGTTGCGATCGATCCAAGCCGTGATCCCGATCGGCCACGACCGATCTCGGACCATGGCGACCGGTCCGATCGGTGACGATCCGACGGTTGCAATCGATCCAAGCCGTGATCCCGATCGGCCACGCCGATCTCGGACCGTGGCGATCGGTCGATCAGCGATGATTCGATGGTTGCGATCGATCCAAGCCGTATCTGATCGGCCACGACTGATCTCAGACCGTGGCGCTCAATTCGATCGGCTGATCGGATCGGCTACGATCGATCCAAGCCGTGATCCCGGATCGTTGCGATCGGTCCAAGATCGCTGACGACCTGACGGTTGCGATCGATCCAAGCCATGATCCTGGACCGTTGCATCGATCGATCCCGGACCGTTGCGATCAATTCGACGGCGACGATCCGATGGTTTGCAATTGATCCAGCCCTGATCCCGATCGGCCACGACCGATCTCGGACCGTGGCGATCGGTTCGATCGCCGATGATCTGATGGTGCGATCGATCCAAGCCGTGATCCCGATCGGCCACAACCGATCTTGGACCATGGCGATCGGTCCAATAGGCGACGATCCGATGATTGCGATCGATCCAAGTCGTGGTCCCGATCGTCCATGACCGATCTCAGACCGTGGCGATCGGTTCGATCGGCGACGATCCAACGGTTGCGATCGATCCAAGCTGTGATCTCGATAGGCCCGACCAATCTCGGATCG
>UESW01003869.1:726569-791089 GCA_900491605.1 Calamus simplicifolius | reverse complement strand
TCGGTCCAATCGGTGACGATCCGATGGTTGCAATCGATCCAAGCCCTGATCCCGATCGTCCACGATCGATCTTGGACTGTGGCGATCGGACCGACCGGCGTCGATCCGACGGTTACCATCAATCCCAGCCCTGATCGTGATCGGCCACGACCATCTCGGACCACGGCAATCGGTCCAATTGGCGATGATCCGACGGTTGCGATCGATCCAAGCCCTGATCCGATCGGCCACGAACGATCTCGGACCGTGGCGATCGGTTCGAGATCGCTGACGATCCGACGGTTGCGATCGATCCAAGCCCTGATCCCAATCGGCCACGACTGATCCCGGACCGCAGCGATCGATCCGATCGGCAACGATCCGACGGTTGCAATCGATCCAAGCCGTGATCCCGATTGGCCACGACCGATCTCGGACCGTTGCAATCCGTCTGAGATCGGCGACGATTCGACGGTTGCGATCAATCGAAGCCATGATCCTGATCGGCCACGACCGATCTCGAACCGTGGTGATCGGTCCGATCGGCGACGATCCGACGGTTGCGATCGATCCAAGCCCTGATCTCGATCGGCCACGACCGATCTTGGACCGTTGTGATCGGTCTGAGATCGCTGACGATTCGACGGTTGCGATCGATCCAAGCCGTGATCCTGATCGGCCACGACCGATCTCGGACTGTGGTGATCGGTTCGATCGCTGATGATCCAATGGTTACGATCGATCCAAGCCCTGATCCCGATCGGCCGAGACTGATCTCGGACCGTGGCGATCGGTCCAATTGGCGACGCTCCGACAGTTGCAATCGATCCAAGCCCTGATCCCGATCGGCCAAGACCGATCCTGAACCGTTGCGATCGGTACGAGATCGCTGACGATCCGACGGTTGCGATCGATCTAAGCCCTGATCCCGATCGGCCATGACCGATCTCGGACCGTGGCGATCGATCTGATCGGCAACGATCCGACGGTTGCAATCGATCCAAGCCGTGATCCCGATCGGCCACGACCGATCTCGGACCGTTGCAATCCGTCTGAGATCGGCGATGATTCGACGGTTGCGATCAATCGAAGCCATGATCCTGATCGGCCATGACTGATCTCGGACCGTGGTGATCGATCCGATCGGCGACCATCCGACGGTTGCGATCGATTCGAGCCCTGATCTCGATCGGCCACGACCGATCTCGGACCGTTGCGATCGGTCTGAGATCGCTGATGATTCGACGGTTGTGATCGATCCAAGCCGTGATCCCGATCGGCCACGACCGATCTCGGACTGTGGCGATCGGTCCGATCGCTGATGATCCAACGGTTGCGATCGATCCAAGCCCTGATCCCGATCGGCCGAGACTGATCTCGGACCGTGGCGATCGGTCCAATTGGCGACGCTCCGACAGTTGCGATCGATCCAAGCCCTAATCCCGATCGGCCAAGACCGATCCTGAACCGTTGCGATCGGTCCGAGATCGCTGACGATCCGACGGTTGCGATCGATCTAAGCCCTGATCCCGATCGGCCATGACCGATCTCGGACCGCGGCGATCGATCTGATCGGCAACGATCCGACGGTTGCGATCAATCCAAGCCGTGATCCCGATCGGCCATGACCGATCTCGGATCGTTGCAATCCGTCTGAGATCGGCGACGATCCGATGGTTGCAATCGATCGAAGCCATGATCCCGATCGGCCACGACCGATCTCGGACCGTGGCGATCAATCCGATCGGTGATAATCCGACGGTTGCGATCGATCCAAGCCTTGATCCCGATCGGCCACGACCGATCCCGGATCGTGGCGATCGGTCCGAGATCGCTGACGATCCGACGGTTGTGATCGATCCAAGCCCTGATCCAGATCGGCCACAACCGATCACGGACAGTGGCAATCAGTCCGATCACCGACGATCCTATGGTTGCGATCGATCAACCCTGATTTTGATCGACCACGACCGATCCCGGACCATTGCGATCGGTCCGAGATCGCTGATGATCCGATGGTTGCGATCGATCCAAGCCCTGATCCTGATCGGCCATGACCGATCTCGGACCATGGCGATCGGTCCGATCGCCGACGATCTGATGGTTGCGATCGTTTCAAGCCGTGATCCTGATCGGCCACGACCGATCTCGGACCGTGGCGATTGGTCCAATCGGCGACGATCCGACGGTTGCGATTGATCCAAGCCCTGATCCCGATCGTCCACGATTGATCACGGACCATGGCGATCGGACCGATCGGCGTCGATCCGACGGTTGCCATCGATCCTAGCCCTGATCGCGATCGGCCACGACCGATCTCGAACCGCGGCGATATAAGCTCCAATAGTATTACAAATGTCAAAGGCCATGCAATATAAGCTCCAATAGTATCATAATTTTTTATATATTGTTCATTAGGCCTTATCAAGTGCTCATTCTCCATTTTCACTATCTCATATATATCTCACAAAATTGGAACCTAAGTGCATTCTTTTCCATAATTTTACTTAGATCCTTGCTTGCAAGATTTCCTAGTGTCATATCAATATGAGGCATTCTAAGATTCTTTATCGTAACTCTGTTTCATTCCTATACACACACACACACACACATATAATAGGAGAAAAGCTAAAAGATGCTTGCATAATCAATTTATAAAGATAATTATCACATGCATTAGAACTTATTTACCTTAAAGAAAGAATTCTGAGATTAAATAACCTTTTTGTTCTATTTTCCTGCAATTTATGGAAGATGAGGGAACTAGTAGAGTCTTTAACAAGTCCATAAGGGTTATAGTCAATGAGAATCATGTATTTAGAATGTAGAACTTTTCCTGGGGCCCCTGTGCACTTTGGTGGAACAAGGAGCATTAATTTAAAGGATGCTACAGCTGGCTATTGGAGCAGTTGCTTGGACTCCAACTCCAAGTGTGAATGGTTTAACTTTATTGTTTTGGCCTATGATGTGATTTAGTGTAATGAGTGTGTTCGCAAATTACAAAGGTGATAGATCTTGTCGATGGTCACTTGTTCCTCGATCCGAAAGAGGGAGGTTTCTCTAAGAATTTCCATCATTGCAAGAGCAAAAGGTTGATGTTGATCTTTGAAATGAGAGTGCTTTGTAAGTAAGCACGAAAGCCATTTTGGTTATGGAAAACTATTACATCCATTGGAAAGAGGGTCGCTTCTTTCTATCGTCTATGGGCATACTTACCTAAGCTGAGAGGGATCCCAAGGAAAAATGATGAGGGTGAAAACGTGAAAGGATCCCACCTAGTTAATTTAGTTTTACAAACTACAACTATTATGAAGTTGGAATCCTAAGATACACATGATAATGTTCTACGTAGCCTCACTTATATTACTCCTTATGAGAATCCCCACTTAAATACAAAAACACAAAAACTCACTCACGAGTTCATCAGCTTTCTATATCCATCAACACGCTGTAGGACATATGGAGAAATGGAAAACTCGCTACCAAGAATGCTCAAAATTTCAATTGGTTTCTTGGTGTTTCATCACGAAATGAAGCCAGAAGTTCATAGTGGAATTTGCTTGAATTTTATAACCAAGATGTTGGAAGAGTTTTTTTTTAAAAAAAACCTTCAAGTTTAAGTTGGGCTGATCCAGATCAACAAAATGCATGAATTGACCTGTCAGCACAAACCCAATCTTTAAACTTGTAAAATATATCTTCAAGCACCTCATCTTTCAATAGCATGAAACCTATGTAAAATAAACCATAAAAGTTGTGGACAGCATTAGGTAGCAGCAAATCATTTTTAAAACATCAATTACATTTGATCTCTGCAACAAGCTCAAAAAAAAAATGCAAGCAAACCTGAATTATCGTCAAAGTAACAAGAATCGTACGTTTACATTTTAATATTGGAAACTGGAAGATTAAAATGGGCTCTTTGATGCATATAGAGTTTGAGGTTTTCTCAACTGGGAGCCAAGGCTCCCACGTTGAGGGAAGTAACCCTAGGGACCCTGATCTAGTTTTCCATCTCAAGTCAAGTTTAATTGCCCATAACAAAATCAGGAATAATTTTCAAATATTATTAATGTTATTGTGATGAATATTATTGAGATAATATAATACACAAACAATATTATAACAACTTGTTACTATAATGTTAACAATAAAAATCTATGAACTATATAATATGATATAATAAAGTAGAAAGTATGACTTAACGATTAATAATATTATAACTAATATTAAGATTGCTGTGATATCACATTACATAATATTATTTTGATATTAGATTAACTATACTTTATGATATGAAGTGTTGGGTAGTTAGAAAAATGCATGTACATTAGATGAATATGATAAAAATGAGTATATTAAGATGGATGCATACTAAGATAGAATAAAAAAAATAAAATCATCCCTAAAAAATAGTGGTAGTTTCAATTAAGGAAAAGACAACTTAGATGGTTTGGACATGCGCAATGTAGACCTAAAATATATTTATGCGAAGAAGTGACTTAATAAATGTAGAAAGTAAAAAAAAAAAAAAAAAAAGGTAAAAGTAGACCGTAAATCCTATGAAAAGAAGTAATAAAGAAATATTTAAAATCTTTGCATCTTACAAAAATTATGATCCAAAATAGAGTTGAATGAAAAAAAAGATTCATCTAGCTGGCCCCAATTAATTTGGGAGTAAGACTTTATTGTTGTTGTTGTTATTATTGTTGTAGACCATTTTTAGATGAAACTAAAGAGGAATCTCTTCCCTTTTAGAAATTTACCAAAATCTAAAGAAAATCATGGAAAAAAGGGAAGGAATCCAATTGCATAATTACTTTTCTATTTCTACCAATCTAATTATTACCCCTACTTTGACTTTTAGAGTGGATTAAATTCATCTTTTCACAAATTTCCTTTTTAATTTAGATTATTTTAAATTATCAACCTTATCCTTTAATTATTGATTAATCCAATTCATCTAATATGCTTCTCTCTCCCAAACATCCCTCTAAATCTTTTTCCATATGAATTACTGAATTAAAAATTTTGAAACTTGAAAATTTTCAAAATTATTTAACCTTTCAAATTTCAAAGCATATTTAGATCTCATTATTAATAACTTACTCTTTTACTATCTCAAAAACCTAACTCATCTTATAACCATGGCCACTTAAAAATCATAGCTCAAAGAATTACTATCGAAATCCCTGCATTGGCTCTTAAAATCTTCCATTTTTTATCTCTAATTAATTGGGCCATTCTTTTCATTTATCCTTCGATGGATTCTTTATTTGTTCCCAGTTATTTTCCTAGATGATCATCCTTGTTCTTTAATTATTATATAATCTAGTCTATCCTCTATGCTTCTCTCTCATGATAAATCCACCAAGTCTTTTACCTTACACATAGCCAAGATAAAATTTTTAGCACTTTAAAAACTTGTCTAATCCTCAACCGAATTCCATTATCAATGCCTCCCTCTTTTAGTATCTCTATAACCCACACCAAATTCAAAACTATCATCATCTTCCAAGGACAAAAGTCCGAAGAATCACATCAAATCACATAAGTTAAATGGCTTAGCTTAATTGAAAATTTATCTCATTTATTATGATAATTAAAATAGTCATGTACCAAATATTTATCTATAGATGCTAAATTTTTTTAGCCAAAATAGTTCAATTAATTATTTAATATAATTTACATATAAGTTATATGAAGTAAATGCTAAGCTAGAGATTTTGAGAGAGGCTTTTAGAATCTAAAGGTTTTAAGATTAGTAGAACTAAAACTGAATATATGAAATGTAATTTTAGTAGGAATAGAAATACAAATGAAGAAACAGTGAAGATTGCAAGCCAAGAGATACCAAGGAGTAAAAATTTTAGATATTTGGATCAATTATCTAGTAAGAAGATGAAATAGGTGAAGATATGAATTATAGAGTTAAAGCAGGATGAATTAATTGGATGAGTACTTCGAGAGTATTGTATGATCGACGTATATTATTAAAATTAAATTAAAAAGTTTATAAAATCGCTATTAGGTCAGCTATACTATGTGGAACAAGTGTTGGATAATACTAAAATAACATGTGAATAAGTTAAGTACAATAAAAATATGCATGTTAAGATGGATATATGGTAAAACTTTAAAAGATATAATTAGAAATAAACATATAAGAGAAATTATATGTGTAGCCCCAATTAAAGAGAAAATGAGAGAAAATCGATTATGATGGTTTGGATATATACAATGAAAACCTTTAGATGCTCCAATTAGAAAGAGTGATATTTTAACAATCCATAGTAAAAATAGAAGTATAGGTAGAGCTAAACTAACATAAACAAAAATAATTAAAAAAGATATAACTATTTGTAATTTAAAAGTCGACTTAGTCCTGAATAGAACGTAGTAGAGAAAGTAGATTCATGTAGCCGACCCCATGTAGTTGAAAAATGCTTAGATGAGTTGAGTTGAGTTAAGTTGAATTTACATATAATTTAAATTATGCCAATTTTAAATATGAGTTTTTATTTAATTATTTAATGAATTAATTTTATAATTTCACTTTTTTCTATGTATCATGTGAAAATTATAGTTTTTTTATTATATAAAAAAATCACACAGAGAAGTAAATATATCAAGCATAATTTTTAAAATAGCGCCATTGAGGTTCCGTTATGTGCACAAAAACAATTCTTTTGTCACATAAGAATCAATACAATTCATAGGATGTTGCCAATTGTTTATGGATTTTAGCTTATAATAGGCATCTCAAATCGTGAAGGTTATAAGCCATACTTGCTAAGAAATCAGCAACTTAATTAATTACCCTCTCTAAGTACATGTGGACAAATGATATTCCTGGGGGTTGACATAACGATCTTTAAGTTCTTTAATAAGGAACGAATCCATTTGAATTCACTAGTTAACCAAGAAGTAACTATTGCTAATCACCATCCATAATGTAGCATAAAGCTGAAAAACTTTGAATAGCTTTGTTTATAACGCATCAAGTAGCTAGTAATTCTGCAATTGGAATAAAGGAATCTTGAATAGGAGTTGATCGAATTAACAATATCTTCCCAAACAATCCTTAATCAAAAACCTAGCACCAGTACTACTATGAGTTCTTACGTAACCATCAAAATTAAATTTGAATACACTTGACTAAGGAAGTGATACGATTTTCTAATTTTAAAGATATTTTCAAATCTACAATATTCTCTTGATTTGAAGGATCTAGTTATTAAGGAAAACTCATGATCTTAGACAATGATTTATTCCTCAATTATGCATTAGTTCCATTAGAAAGTTTGTTTATATAATTGTATTTAGTTTTTCTTGAATAATTAGAATTTTAACCCCATAAATATGTAACATCCCTTTTGACTTATCATGGTGAAATAATAAAATTGGTTTCTTTTGTTTGGAAGCTTAACCCCCCTCGAAGTGGTTATCAAGAGGTGTTGACCCAATTATTGATTTTGATGATTAATAAAAGATATGAGTATATTCTTTTGTTACTAATAGATTTAACAAGTGTTACAGGGCGTAAAAATGTTTGATCAATCAAAAAGGATAAAGAAACATATTTTGAATCAAGATTGAAAAAGAAATTTCAAAGTTTAGAGCATGGAGTCGACACCCAAATGGTTAGGAGCCGACCCCAAGGCGTATCAGAAAGTTTTGGGATTTTGGCACGGTCCGGAGTCGACACCCAAGGTTTCGGAGCTGACTCCAACCTGAGATACAGAGAAGTACATTATGTTTCAGTTTCGGAGCCGACACCTAGAACTCGGGAGCCGACACCTGATATTTCGGGAGCCGACACCTGAGTTTTCGGAGCCGACTCTAACCTGAGAACAGAGAGCATGTTTTATGGACTATTCTGGAGCCGACACTTACAGTTTTTCGGAGCCGACTCCCGAAAGCGCCGAGCCGACACTTACCTTTTTCGGAGCCGACTCCCCAACAACTTTTTCTTTACTATTTTTGAACACCCGATTTGGAGCCGACACCTGAAAAGTTGGAGCCGACTCCAACCTGTCAGGAACATATTTTTTATCTGTCAGAAAGTACTCCAACGGTAAGATTTCTTTTCACCTAACTTCTAACGGCTATTTTCTTTGTGTGTAGAAAAATCCAAACATCTCCAACGGCTAGTTTTCCCACCTAAATCCTGGATTAAGGGATCTATAAAAAGGGGACCATCCGTTTGAAAACGGGACGAAAAAATTGAGAGAAAATAGATTGAAAAATCCGAGAAGTCTTGAGCAAGAAATCAAAAAGGAAAGAGTCAAAGTTTAGATCTATCAACTCCAGAAAAGCTCAAAGAGAAATCCAAGGCATTCAAGTTCAAATCAAAGGATTTCCCAAGTGAAGAGATAGAAAGCAAAAGCCCTGATTTTTCCATCTTCTCAATTGCGAGTTTTGAAGAATCTGAGCTGAGGCACTGATTCAACCTTTCAAAGAAGAAGAGGAAAAGAAGAAAAGTGCACATTCAAAGATCTTCAAACAGGCTTTTCTAATCCTTGTTTAGTTTATTGTTTATTTGCTCATTTGAGGAGCCTTCTTGTATCTTAAACTCTATTCTCATTTACTATTTACTAGTTCAATTAAGGGATTGAATTAGTTGAGGTAGTTTACCTCGGGGACAAGCTAAGGATAGCTTATGATTTGGTTTTGTGCTGGTGAGCCCAAAAAACCAGCTGGATTCGTTGTAATCCCAGGGGAAACAACAAGTTTTGAGTTGTGAGCTTGTAAAATAACTCGGTTGTAATCAAGTAGATTATAGTGTGGACCCAAGTGGTACTTGGGAGTGGACGTAGGTGTTGGATACACCGAACCACTATAAAATCCTTGTGTTTTGACTCTCTCACACTATCTCTTGATCTGTGCTTAATATTCATCCTGCACTTATTCTTATCTATTCCAAAGCACATAGTTTTTCAAAAGGCTAAAATTTTTAGAACCCAATTCACCCCCCCCCTCTTGGGTTACCATCTGGGCCAACAATTGGTATCAGAGCAAGTGCTCATTTGAATTTGGTCTAACGATCAAGAGCAAAAGATCCAAATGGCAGCTCAAGCTAGTTCATCTTATTTAGAAGGTCAATCCACTAATCGACCTCCTTTATTTAATGGAACTAATTATAGTTATTGGAAAGTTAGGATGAAGATTTTTATTCAAGCACTTGACTATGACCTATGGGGAATTATAGTTAATAGTCCATACACACCCATAATTAGAGTAGACAACATGGTGATTCCTAAATCGAAAACGGAATGGGATGAACATGATAAGAAGTTGGCTCAGCTCAATGCTAAAGCCATGAATGTTTTGTATTGCTCATTGGATGCAAATGAATTCAATCGAATTTCTACATGTATTTCCGCAAAAGAAATTTGGGATAGATTAGAAGTTACCCATGAGGGTACTAATCAAGTAAAAGAATCAAAAATTAATATTTTGGTGCATAAATATGAACTATTTAGCATGGAACAAACTGAAACTATTACATGCATGTACACAAGATTCACTGATATTGTAAATGGTTTAAAAAGTCTTGGTAAGACCTATACTAATTCTGAACTTATGCATAAAATTCTTAGGTCACTTCCAAGATCATGGAAAGCGAAGGTGACTGCAATCCAAGAAGCCAAGGATTTAAATGTTTTACCTTTGGAGGAGCTACTTGGATCCTTAATGACTCATGAGTTGACTATGAAACAACATCAAGAGGAGGAAGTCAAAAAGAAGAAGACAATTGCTCTTAAAGCTGCAGAAAAGGAGATAAGCAGCAGTGAGGAAGAAGAGGAAGATGATGAGACACTCTCCTTGCTAGAAAATTTAAGAAATTTATGCAAAGAAGGTGACCATTCCATAAGAAGAGATATGGAACAAAAATGGAAGGAGAGAAAGAAAAAGAGAAGGACAAGGACAAAGAAAAGAGAAAGACCCCTTAATATGTTATGAGTGCAAGAAACCGGAGCATTTCAGACATGACTGTCCTCAATTGAAGAAAGCCTACAAGAAGAAGAAAGCTTATGTTGCAACATGGAGCGATAGCGAAGAATCCTCTTTCGAGGAGGAACAAAGAGAAGTTGCAAACATTTGCTTCATGGCAAACAACGATGATGAGGTAAATACCAAAACCCTCAATATGATTTTACATTTGATGAATTATATGAAGCTTTCAATGAATTAGTCAATGATTTTAAAATTCTGAAAAAAAAAAGTTTTTGAAAAGTGAAAACTTAAATCTGTGTAAAGAGAAAAATAAATTAACACTTGATGTTAAGGATTTAAAAGATGAAAAGGAGAGATTTCTAAAAGAAAAAGAATCAATCATGAATGAAAACCTTAACTTAAAGAAAGAAATTGAGAAATACAAGAACATAGTTGATAAATTTACATATAGCTCTGAAAAACTGAATTTACTCTTAAGTAATCAACGGGCTGTTTTTGATAGAGCTGGATTAGGATATAGACCAAACATGAAAAAAAATTTGTAAACAATTTCTTTGTTAAGAAAACAAATGATGTTACATGTTACAATTGCAACAAGAAAGGCCATAAATCTTATGAATGAAATGCAAGAAAAAGTAACAAGAAATTAAATGTTAAATGAAAGAAAATATGGGTTCCAAAAGGAACAATCTTTTTTGCTACTAACCATGAAGGACCCAAGAAGGCTTGGGTACCTAAATATAAGACTTGATCATTTTGCAGGAGTGTCTTGCGGTCAAAAGATCAAAGTGAAAGTGGTATCTCGATAGTGGCTGCTCAAGACACATGACGGGTGACAAGGATTAATTCATCACCCTTAAAGCAAAAGAGGAGGAGTTGTTACGTTTGGTGACAATGGCAAAGGCCAGATCATGGGGTTTGGTAAAATTAAATAACTCCCTCCACATTTATTGAAAATGTCTTATATGTCAATGGTTTAAAGCATAATCTAATTAGTATTAGCCAATTATGTGATAAAGGTTTCAAAGTATCATTTGAAGCTTCTATTTGCACTGTTTCTAATCCCATTAATAATAGCATTGTATTTATTGGAAATAGAAATGGCAATGTGTACTTGATTGATTTAGACAATTTGTCTACTAGTAATCGTTGCTTGGTTGCTAATAATGCTAATATGAATGAGATTGGATGGCTGTGGCATCGTAGATTAGGTCATGCAAGCACACACCTAATTTCAAAATTAATTAGAATGGATTTAGTAAAAGGCCTTCCACAACTAGATTTTGAAAATAACAAAGTTTGTAATGCATGTCAATTTGGAAAACAAACTAGAAACTCTTTCAAAACTAAAAATATTGTTTCCACTTCTAGGCCACTTGAACTACTTCATATGGATCTTTTTGGACCTACTAGAACCACTAGTCTAGGAGGAAAGAAATATGGTCTTGTGATTGTAGATGATTATTCTAGATACACTTGGGTATTGTTTTTAGCTCATAAAGATGAGACCTTTCCTATATTTCTAAAATTCTTCAAGAAGGTCACAAATGAGAAGAACAACACCATAGTTTCTCTTAGGAGTGATCATGGCACAGAATTCAAAAATTATTTATTTAAAAACTTTTGCATTGAAAATGGCATTCATCATAATTTCTCTGCACCTAGGACACCACAACAAAATTGAGTTGTAGAAAGAAAGAATAGAACCTTAGAAGACATGGCCCGTACCATGCTACGTGAAAGCCAACTCCCAAAGTACTTCTGGGCGGAAGCTATAAACATGGCATGTTACATTCTTAATAGAGCTTTAATTAGGCCAATCCTTAAGAAAACTCCTTATGAACTATGGAACAATATAGAACCAAACATTAGTTACTTTCATGCATTTGGTTGTAAATGTTTCATTCATAATAATGGTAAAGATAATCTTGAAAAATTTGATGCAAAATCAGATGAAGGCATATTCTTAGGATATTCAACATCTAGTAAAGCCTATAGAGTGTTTAACAAGAGAAATTTAATTGTAGAAGAATCTATTCATGTAGTTTTTGATGAATCTTTAGCATCGAGTTCGAAAAATTTGATGATGAAGAAGATACAAATTTACTTGAGAGAGATATTAAAAAATTAAATATAGATATCTTTAGATCATGAACAAGAAGCTAAAGGTGATGATTCTCCTAGTATTGATGTTGTTGATGATAATTATAATGATGTAGATCTTCCTAGAGATTGGAGATATGCCTATGGTCATCCAAAGGAATTAATTATAGGTGATCCATCTTAAGGAGTAAGGACTAGATCATCAATGAGAAACATCAATAATCATCTTGCATTTGTATCTCAAATTGAACCTAAAACTATTGAAGAAGCTGAAAAATATAATAATTGGTTGTTAGCTATGCAAGAGGAATTAAATCAATTTACTAGGAATAATGTTTGAACCCTTGTAGATAGACCTAAAGATCATTTTGTTATAGGATCAAAATGGGTATTTAGAAATAAATTAGATGAAAATGGTATAGTAATTAGAAACAAAACTAGATTAGTTGCAAAAGGATATAATCAAGAAGAAGAAATTGATTTTGATGAAACTTTTGCACCTGTAGCTAGATTAGAAGCAATTAGATTATTACTTGCATTTGCATGTCATATGCATATCAATTTATTTCAAATGGATGTTAAAAGTGCATTTTTAAATGGGTTTATAAATGAGGAAGTTTTTGTAGAACAACCACCTAGTTTCAAATATCATAAATTTCCAAATCATGTGTTTAAATTGCACAAAGCATTTTATGGTTTAAAACAAGCACCTAGAGCCTGGTATGATAGGTTAAGCAAATTTCTAATTGAAAATGATTTTTCTAGAGGAAATATTGATAAAACACTATTTTTGAAAAAAAAAGACAAAGATTTATTGGTAGTACAAATATATGTTGATGATATTGTATTTGGTGCTACTAACAATCTCTTGTGTCAAGAATTTGCTAAGTTGATGCAGGGTGAATTCGAGATGAGCATGATGGGAGAACTCAATTTCTTCCTGGGACTCCAAATCAAACAAGAAAGAGAGGGAATCTTCATCAACCAAATAAAATATACAAAGAAATTCTCAAAAAGTTTGGGATGGAATCAATCAAACCCCTCGGAACACCAATGAGTCCTTCATGCAAACTAGACAAAGATGAAGACGGTAAGCCAGTTGATCAAAAATATTATAGAGGTATGATCGGATCTCTACTTTACTTAACAGCTAGTAGACCAGATATTATGTTTGCTATTTGTTTATGTGCTAGATTTCAATCAGAACCTAAAAAATCTCACTTAATTGCTGTGAAAAGAATTTTAAGATATCTAAGTGGAACTAAAAATGTAGGATTATGGTATTCTAGAGACTCAACACTAAACTTAATTGCATATTCTGACTCTGATTATGCTGGATGTAAACTAGATAGAAAAGTATAATTGGTGCATGTTAATTCTTGGGAAGTAACTTAATCTCTTGGTTTAGCAAAAAGCAAAATTCGGTTGCATTATCTACTGCTGAAGCAGAATATGTTGCAGCTGGAAGTTGCTGTGCTCAAATCCTCTGGATTAAGAGATAACTTGAAGACTATGGCATAACACTTGATAAAACACCTATTAGATGTGAAATACAAGTGCAATCAATCTAACTAAAAATCCAATCCAACATTCAAGAACTAAGCACATTGAAATTAGATATCACTTTATAAGAGAACATGTAGCTAGTAATGAAATCTGCCTTGATTATGTTAGCACTGAAGATCAATTAGCTGACATATTTACAAAACCTTTGAGTGAAGAAAGATTTTGTTATCTTAGAGGAGAATTAGGGATTTGTAACCCTTTGGAATGATTTTGAAACCCTTAAGGGATGACTATCTAGACTTCTATCAATTTCTTGAGATTCCTTTCATAATTTTAAGGATAATTTATCTAGTCATTTGAGTAATTCAATTCTCCATTCTCCAAAGATTTTTTTCAAAAATTTATTGACCTTATTTTGACAAGTTTCGGCCTTTTGAAACTCATTTGTTTTTCTCTAAAACTGTCAGTGGAGTCGACACCTCAATTTGAGGAGTCGACACCTCTTCTGTGTCACTCTCGATCAATGACCTTGGAGCCAACACCGTGTAAGTGGAGCCGACTCCAGTTCGGGGGCTAACTGTGTTAGCGACTTGGAGTCGACACCCGACTTTGCGGGAGTCGACACCTAGTAGTCCCAAATTGACTTTATTAGGGCAGAGTCGACACTTCCGCGATATCTATCTTCCCCAAACCCTTTCCAAACTTTCTCCAAACCCTCTCAAAACCTCTCAAAGCCAAATTCTTCCAATTCTATCATTCCCAAAGATTTAAATGGCACCTAAGCGTAGGGGATCGGTTCTTGATGCTCCCGTTGCTACGAAGAAACGTACGGCGAGACGTCCAGTCCGTGAACCCACTCCGAGTGATGATTCCTCATCAACACCATCAGATAATCCTGGCCCCTCATTTCCATAAGTAGATACTTTAGTTGGGCGAGTTATTACAATGGGTAGAAAAGTAGATTTTGATTTCTTTGATTCTGAGGGTTTTGGCATTGGAAGACAAATCAAGGAACTTGGTTGGGATAGAGTCTGTTCTTTGGATGTACCCACTTATCCAGCACTTGTTAAAGAATTTTATCTGAATTTAGCTAGAGAGATGGCAGGATCGTCAGTTCTGTGAGAGGAAAGAGGATTCATCTTACATTCCAAATTTTAGGAAACCTGTTAAATATTCATGTTACCGGATTTGTTGAAAATATTCATAGTGAGAGATCTGCTACATTGTCAAGAATGTTAGGAAGAGAGATTTTGATTTTGAAGAGGTTAGGGTAAACCAATTGCCACTCGAGCTAAGGCTGTTACATAACATCTGCAGTAGGATTTTATTTCCAAGACTGGCCATTTTGAGTATGTCTCATAACGAGACATTGTTGTTATGGACAGTATCTTGACTGGTCAGCTTATAAATCTTGCTGGGATGATGATATGGTACATGGCTGAGGCTGGGGGAAAGAAGAGATCTTCACTGCCTTATGGAATGATCCTAACCTTGGTTTTTAGAAGTCAAGGAGTAGCTATTTTGATAATGAGCCTTCGAAGAACCTAAGGCACACTGACTACTATAGCTTGGCCACTGTGCACCGGATGGGATTTGTAAAAGTAGATGGAAAATGGGAGAGAAAAGGGCATTCTGGCGACAGAGTTGCTGAGTTGAATGTGCATGGCCCTTCTGAGGCAGGACCTTCTGTGAGACAGAGCTCACCAGAGCCAAGTCAGGATGTACCCCTAGCTCCTCCAGCTCCTTCTGCTTTTGATCTATCTTCTGTTGGTTTTTCGGATACTTAGTTAGAACAGCTTAGAGGTATCTTTGCTATTCACAAGGAAGAGATAAAATCTGAGTTAGATAATCAATTTATGAACTTGAGAGAGACTCTTTATTCTTTGGATGAAAGAGTTAGATTGATTGAGTCTACTCTTGGAGCCTCCGCTGAATCTTTAAGGAATGATCTCAAGAACATATTTGATGAACTTAAAGACAATGGTGGAGACTCAGAAACCTATTCCAAATGTAATGCTGAACTTCAGGACAAGATTGCTTCTGCTTGTACATTTGTTGATGAAAGACTGAAGGCCTTTGTCAAGACTCAGAGTGAAGGAATGGCAAGAATAGTAGAAGAACTGCAAAGACGCATTAGAACTAATTTTTGATTATCTTGTAATGAAGTCTCTTTGATGATTAGTATAGTTTGAAGTTTTAATGTAATGAAGTATAGTTTGATGATTGATGTAGTAAATTTTATTTTGTAAAATGATGTAATAATTGACTTTTTGATGTAATGAACTTATCAAAAATGAATGTCTTTTGATCTTTGAATGAACTTATCAAAAATGATGATTGATACTTAATGAATGTCTTTTTGATCTTTGAAGTATCTATTAATTTTGGTATTTCTCTTGAAACTTCCTGACCTTTTTGTTGATTACAAAAAAGGGGGAGAGTTATGGTATTTGCAAATCGTATATGCATTGAATGTAAAACAAAATTGAATGTAAAACAAAAAGGGGGAGAAATATTTAGCTTCTGTATATGCATCAAATCACATAAGTTTAATTTATTGGTATCTAGTTAATTGCACATAAGGTAAAGTAATTACAATTGATATATCTACCTTATTGGTAACAATCATTAAAATTTTCTGTTAAAAGAAAGAATAGATGTTAAATTGAATATCACAGGGGGAGCTACCTCATTCAGGGGAGCTTACCTGTAAGGAACCAACATTTGAGAAATTTGAAAATCTTATTTTTTCTCATGCATATACTCAATATTTTTATAATCATCAAAAAGGGGGAGATTGTTGACCCAATTATTGATTTTGATGATTAATAAAAGATATGAGTATATTCATTTTGTTACTAATAGATTTAACAAGTGTTTAGGGCGTAAAAATGTTTGATCAATCAAAAAGGATAAAGAAACATGTTTTGAATCAAGATTGAAAAAGAAATTTCAAAGTTTAGAGCATGGAGTCGACACCCAAATGGTTAGGAGCCGACCCCAAGGCGTATCAGAAAGTTTCTGGGATTTTGGCACGGTCCGGAGTCGACACCCAAGGTTTCGGAGCCGACTCCAACCTGAGATACAGAGAAGTGCATTCTGTTTCAGTTTTGGAGCCGACACCTAGAATTCGGGAGCCGACAGATATTTCGGAGCCGACACCTGAGTTTCTGGAGCCGACTCTAACCTGAGAACAGAGAGCATGTTTTATGGACTATTTGGAGCCGACACTTACAGTTTTTGAGCCGACTCCCGAAAGCGCCGAGCCGACACTTACATTTTTCGGAGCCAACTCCCCAACAACTTTTTCTTTACTATTTTTGAACACCCAATTTGGAGCCGACACCTGAAAAGTTGGAGCCGGCTCCAACCTGTCAGGAACGGATTTTTTATCTGTCAGAAAGTACTCCAACGTAAGATTTCTTTTCACCTAACTTCTAACGGCTATTTTCTTTGTGTGTAGAAAAATTCAAATATCTCCAACGGCTAGTTTTCCCACCTAAATCCTGGATTAAGGGATCTATAAAAAGGGGACCATCCGTTTGAAAACAGGACGAAAATTGAGAGAAAATAGATTGAAAAATCCGAGAAGTCTTGAGCAAGAAATCAAAAAGGAAAGAGTCAAAGTTCAGATCTATCAACTCCAGAAAAGCTCAAAGTGAAATCCAAGGCATTCAAGTTCAAATCAAAGGATTTCCCAAGTGAAGAGATAGAAAGCAAAAGCCCTGATTTTCCCATCTTCTCAATTGCGAGTTTTTGAAGAATCTGAGCTGAGGCACTGATTCAACCTTTCAAAGAAGATGAGGAAAAGAAGAAAAGAAGAAAAGCTCACATTCAAAGATCTTCAAATAGGCTTTTCTAATCCTTGTTTAGTTTATTGTTTATTTGCTCATTTGAGGAGCCTTCTTGTATCTTAAACTCTATTCTCATTTACTGTTTACTAGTTCAATTAAGAGATTGAATTAGTTGAGGTAGTTTACCTCGGGGACAAGCTAAGGATAGCTTGTGATTTGGGTTTTGTGCTAGTGAGCCCGAAAACCAGCTGGATTCGTTGTAATCCCAGGGGAAACAACAAGTTTTGAGTTGTGAGCTTGTAAAACAACTCGGCTGTAATCAAATAGATTATAGTGTGGACCCAAGTGGTACTTGGGAGTGGACATAGGTGTTGGATACATCGAACCACTATAAAATCCTTGTGTTTGCCGTGTTTTGACTCTCTCACACTATCTCTTGATTGTGCTTAATATTCATCCTGCACTTAATCTTATCTATTCCAAAGCACATAGTTTTTCAAAAGGCTAAAATTTTTAGAACCCAATTCACCCCCCCTCTTGGGTTGCCATCTGGGCCAACAAGAGGTCTAACCTCCTCGAAGCAGTCATCTGAAAGCGTGATCCCCTTGAAGCAATCACAGTTATCCCAAATTCCCTATTCTACCTATCGTTGTGATCAAGGTTGTGTCGATAATCTAGTACTTTTCTATCTTATTTCTTCTACTTTTTTATCTATTAAAAAAATCCTTGCTTCTTGTTAGCACCTCAAAATCATCTATCTCCTATTAAAAAAAATTCCTTGCTTCTTGTTGCTACTCCCAAACCAATCAGATGCTATCAAAAAAAAAAAAAAAACTCAGCCTTATTTTTTGCTTTTCCCTATCTGCACAAAGACAAAAAACTCAGCCTTCTTCTTCTTTTCACTAACTCCCCTCTCTATCAACATCAATCTTTTCCATCAACCCTCTGATTGTGCCTCTGTTGAGCGATCGATGTCACCTCCTCCTGCATCTGACTATATCGGAGTGTGATGGGCCCATAACCCACCTGCAAAAGAAAATCTAGTTGAAAACAAAGAGAAAAGGAGGGGGAAAACCAAAGAAAAAAAAATGAAAGGGGGGAGAGAGAGAGAGAGAGAGAGAAAAAGAAGAACAAAGAAGAGAAGAAAAAAAGAAAGAGAGAGAAAAAAAGGGGAAGAGAAAGTTAGAAAAAAGAAAAAGAAAAAAAGGAAATAGAGGGAGAAAAGTTCCTTCCTATTTTCAAAGAGATTTTTTACCAAGATCTATAAAAATATAACAAAAAAAGATTGTCGACAATAATGAAAAAAATGTATGAAACGTGATATAAAAAGTTTAAGAAAAATAATAAAAGCATCTGTATTTGAGCTACGAGAATCTAATAAGTAGCTAATTGATACTTTGGCTGATTTGAAAAGGATGATTATGGGTATGAGAAAAAATTTTTTGTGAATCTTCAATTAGCAACCACCAAATCCAACAATAAGGATTTGATCACTATATAAAAACGAAAGAATAATCCAATCCCGAACCTCATGCTATGAAGTTTCTTGCTTTGATGGAGAACCGGTCAAGTTGTGCCAAACCTTCATGGTGATGAGTATCAATACCAATTTGAACAATTCATTAAAAATATTGTAGGGTTAACTGAAGAATTTTCTGTAAGATACTTTGTTGATGGACTTAAAGAAAAAATCAAGTATGCAGTTCGTATGTTCCAACCAACCAATATGACTAAAGCTATTGGGTTTGCTAGGCTTAAGGAAGAGCAATTGCTTGTTGTATGCAAGCAAAAGGATAGCTATTTTAGTATAGAGAAGCAAGTTAACTCTAAACCTAGATCTAAAAAGATGCACATAATTTTGGTATTGGTCCGGAACCTCATGCAGCAATTGTTCCATCTTCTAATGGTATGGACCATATGGGATTTAAACCACCTAGTGAATGGGACAACTACTATAACATTCTGCACTAGATGGCCAAGATCTCAATTATTCAAGCCTGCAAACTAAAGAAAATGATGACTCATTTAAAGAAAATCAATAGTGCTTCAGCAGCACGTACAAAACTTCTAATTCTTTTCTTCGTACAAAATTTGCTCCTCTACAAACATCTATTAATGCAGCAACTTTTTCTCAAATAGCTATCTTAGGGAGTTCGACATCAGCATCTAGTCTCATCAATCCTCACAAATTACAATAAAGCTATTAGAAGCACGGCAAGTTAATATGCTACAAAACAATCATCTGTTATTGCAAGATTCTCAAATGTATGATGGTGCTGGTACTATAAAATTGGATGATACTTCTAGTTTATAATATAAGCAATAGATTGGTTTACTTTTGATCCTAGTCCGCAAAAGCTATTGCATCATCTAATGGTGACCTTACAAACTTTATATTTGTTGTTCATGGTTGGACCTCAATGGATACATATATACAAGGTTCTATTTTAATAGGGTTGCAAATAAGGATAGTGAAAGAGGCCCCGTATGAGTACTTTGACTAGTAATGGAAGAAGTTTCTTGATTTTCAACCTTGAGAACAAGGTTGATTTTAAGGGAAGTGGAATGATATGATTCCCTAATTTTAAAGATCTTTTCAAATCTATAAGATTCCTTTGATTTGAAGAATCTAGTTATTAAGAAAAACTTTTGACCTTAGACAATGATTTATTTTCTCAATTATGCATTAGTTCCATTAGAAGGTTTATTTATATAATTGTATTTACTTGTTCTTGAATAATTAACATTTCAACCCTATAAATATATAAATAATATTATTGGTTCCTTTTGTTTGGAGGCTCAACCTCCTTGAAGTGAAGTTAACCCCTCTCAAAGTGGTCATCTGAAGGCATGATACCCTCGAAGCAATCATAATTATCCCAAATTTTTTATTCTATCTATTAGTGTGATCGGGTTCGCAATAGGATGTTGCTTGATGAGGATGTAAAACCCCCGCCCTTTTGGGTCACCCAACAAGGACCGTGACCCACTTGTCTTCCTAAATGGAGGCGCTATGCCTTAAGAGCGATGGAGGTTTGGAATTGAGCGATAATGCTTGGGTGGGGCTTGGCTACAAAGCTAACTCTTTCTTTCTGTCTCACACTCTCTTCCACAACTCTAAATATTCTCTCATTCTCTATAAATTAAAGCAAGTTCACCTTTCTCTATAATAGTTCTATTAGCTTTCAACATTGATTTAAATTTGAAAGATAGGGATTGTTTGCTATTACCAAATCACATTCATGTCACTTTAGGAGACACTATGCAAACATGATATGAATGCTTTGAATAAATTATTTTAGGTTATTATGAGGTTTTAAATATTAGTTAATGCAACAGATAATGGATATCGCCCGTTTTATCACTATTTAATAATGGTAAAAATCAAAATAATAGCCACAATCAAACACTATAAAATCATAATTATTTAATAATATGATCATTTATTTGGATTAAAGAATAATTGACCTTACATATTGCACCATTTTGTGAGATTGGAAAGTTAGCATGCGGTTGTTCCTTCATGCCAACTATTCTCATCCATTAGCCAAGTAGTATAAAAGGTGAAGAATTTTCGAACGAACATTAATCAAAATATTGAATCAGCCTTGAAATTTTGAGATAAGGAAGTATGCTATCAATTATTAGCATTTTGAAAAGTTATAAATAAGGAAACTATGAAATTTTAATCATATATTTTAGTAGAAAATTAATGATAATTGAGTTTTTTAAATTATTAGCGAGTAAATCCCAGAAAAGAATTCCAAACAAGAGAATATATTGCTATACTTTAGTTCTAAATAAATAAAATTTGCCAAAGTTGTACCATTGAGGTATGGATGCAATCTTTTATGCCAGTTAAGGTGTTTATGTTTTATTTGTAAACGTAAGATATGTTTCTAAAATCATCTTGCCATATTTGGAGTTTTTAGATTTTGAATGGAATGAATTACTGGTTTTGGAGGAACATTTATGCATTCAATTTTGTCAAGGACTTTTTACCCTTTTTCCTTCCCTAAGCAATAGAATTTCATTCTATGTATTATTTTATGTATTATATTTCAGCAAATCACTTTTCCATGTATCATTATTAGATGATTTATTTATCTATTGATCTTATCAAATCATGTCATTGCCCATCTTAAAGGCAATTGGGTTTAGTAAGTATCCACTGTCTCTCTTCCTTTTTCACTTAATTTCTTTTACACCTATTATATTCCTTTTTCTTTTCTTCCTTAATTCTTTCCTTTTTTCTTTTTAATTATTTACTTTTTCTTCTTATTGTTTTTTCTTTCCTTTTTTTTTTTTTCTTTTCCTTCTCATATCCTTCCTTTGTTATCATATCTTTTTTTTCTTTCCACATAAATAAGTTTTGGAGCCCTATACTTATCGTAATCCTTTTTTTTCCATTTTTAGGTATCCTTAAGCCTATAAAAAAAAAATGTTCTTTCTTGTTCTCTAAAGACCATTATAATTTCCATTAAAAAATGAGGCCCTCTATATCTCTCTGTCTTTGCTTCTCTTCTTCTCTCGAAGATCCTCCCTTACTGCAGCTGCTCCTCTTGAAGATCTTTGCAATTCTCTTAAAGCCAGTAATATCTCTCTTGAATACTGTATCAACACTCTCAAGACGGATCAAGACGGATCCCATTAGTGGCTCTGCTGACTTCGCAGGGTTGGGTGTCATTGCTGTAGAAGTACTGATTAGCAAGGCCACAGACAGAGTCCAAACTTGAAGGCGAAAATGAGGAGGTGCAGGTGTGCCTTTCGATCTACTCAAAAATAATAGAATTTCTGCCATCGATGAGAAATTATATGGCATTAAAGGAATACGGAAGTGCCATACCTGAAATCAACGAGTACAGAGACACGGCAAGGTTGTGCAATGAACCGTCAATTAAGGATGCCAACGATGATTTCTTGAAAGCGTCTAACCTTGCCTTAGCCATTGCTCATTATTTGGAAAAGATTTGAAATCGCATAGCTTGACTCGTTTAATGCATTTAATTTGTTTCAATGCATTGCTAGTTGGGTCAAGTTACTTATTGAATAATTAAAACGGTAAGGTTTTGGTTTAGAATTTTGACCCATTTAATAAATATGTTGGGTCTGGTTTGATAGAAATTTGGCCTAACTTGTACTCGGCCTAACTTGATTGCAATCCCTATATGTGTAGGTCTTTTTAGAATTTATTTTGTTACATGCTGATACGGCTGGCCGTTTCCCCCGGAGTAGTATTATCTTCTGCGCGATTTTCGAAAGCAATGATGTGACAACAAAGCCCAAAGCCTCCAGCATCGGTCTTCGGAGCCGGCCTCCAGCGTCGGCCTCTTGAGCCAGACAGCCAGCGTCGGCCTCCAGAGCCAGACAGCCAGCGTCGGCCTCCAGACCCAGACAGCCGACGTCGGCCTACAGAGCCAGACAGCCAGCGTCGGCCTCCAGAGCCAGACAGCCAGCGTCGGCCTCCAGAGCCAGACAGCCAGCGTCGGCCTCCAGAGCCAGACAGCCAGCGTCGGCCTCCAGAGCCAGACAGCCAGCGTCGGCCTCCAAAGCCAGATAGCCAGCGTCGACCTCTTGAGCCAAGACATCCAGCGTCGACCTCTTGAGCCAGACAGCCATCGTCGGCCTCCAGATCCAGACAGCCAATGTCGGCCACCAGCGCCGGCCCCCGGCGTCGGCCTCCAGCGTCGGCCCCAGCGTCAGCATCAAAGACCAACTACGCGTTGGCACCAGACCTCCAGCGTCAGCCATCAGCATCGGCCTCCAACATTGGCCACAGGTGTCGGCCTTAATAAGTCCCAGTACTGAAGCTTCGTTTCCGACATCCGGCACTGCCACCCAGCGTCGGCCCCCAGTGTCGACCTTCATACAAGGATTAGTCTTAGGCAACTGACCCCGCGATCCAGGACTACTGCCGAATAGCTCGGGCGTGTCAGCCTGATCATCAGTTACCGCTATAAGCGGCCCCTATTCAGCAACAGTCCAACAACTCACCGTTCGATGAAACATCACAACGAAATGGATTCGACGGTTCCAACAGACCAAGGTATACGGGATTCCCAACAGGTATAAAGAGAGGACCCAAGCTCCATGCAGAGGGGGCTCTCTCTCTCTCTAAGAAAACTTGCTCTACAACAATTCTACAAACATTATATCCCTGTTCGACGACTCACTAACTTGGGCGTCGGAGGGTCCCCGCCGAAACCACCGGTTCGGGACTTTTTGCAGGCTATTGGAGGAAGACGGCGGCCTTTCTACGCACCCAGTGATTCCAGCCTGCCCGACGTTCATCATACGTGATTCGGCCGCAACAGATTGGCGCACCAGGTAGGGGCATACCAGGTCGAAGATTCTTCCTGGAATCCCTCCAGTTTTGCAAAGGTAGCGATGGTGACCACGCGAGCGCAAGAGGCTTCCTCTAGCCAGGCCACCGGGCATATCCCGCGAGTTGAGCATTCGGAGGCCAACCCCTATGCTCCACCCCTCGCGCCGACAAGCCAACCCGACCGGCTTGATGTTCTAGCCCATCAGGTACAGGATCTGACGACGATGGTCCGGGGGCTGCAAGAGCGTTATGTGGCTGCTGTAACTCAACCCCCGGTGATGGGCGAAGGGGTGCGGGGAACAGTCCAGTCTCACCAAGGAGGGACCCCGCCTGAGGTCTCTCACCGCTCACCCCCCGAACCTCACCACCAAGGGACCTCAAAGCGACGACGGTCTCCCTCCCGCCGCTCCGGTCGTTCCCACCGCCGACTGGAAGAAAAGGAGTCCAAGCGGGCACATTCTTTGCGCCGGCGATCCTCTTCTTCCGACTCATCCCAAGGGACCTCGAAGCGACGACGGTCCCCCTCCCGCCGCTCCGGTCGTTCCCATCACCGACCTGAGGAAAAGGAGTCCAAGCCAGCACATCCTTTGCGTCGGCGATCTTCTTCTTCCGACTCATCCCGAGGTAACACTCCTCGGATAACCACCCGTCGAGCCGAGCAAAGGCTTGACGAGTACCATCGGTGGTTGGACGAACTCAGCCGTCGGATAGACGATCCCTGCGCAACGGAGTACGAGCATCGCCCCCCGCTGTCTCGCCATATCATGGAGGAACCGATCCCCCCCCGGTTCCGTCTCCCTCAATTGGATCCATATGACGGAACGACGGACCCCCTGGACCATCTGGAAAGCTATAAAGTCCTCATGCAGGTCCAGGGGGCGACGGATTCCTTACTATGCGTCGCCTTCCTGGCCATGCTCCGTAAGGCGGCCCGCGCGTGGTACTCCCGTCTGCCCCCACGCAGCATCAACTCGTTTCGGCAACTTGAGCGGTCCTTCCGGGCTCATTTTGATGCCTGTCGAAAGATCCCCCGAGTCGCCGATAGCCTCTTCGCTGTCCAGCAGAGGAGCGGCGAGACCTTAAAGGATTTCGTCGCTCGATTTAAGGAAGTGGCGCTGGAGGTGTACAACCTGGAGGACTCTGTCGCCACTTTGGCCCTGAAGAGGGGACTCCGCCCATCCAGATTTGCTTACTCTCTGGATAAGAAGCCTCCGCGTTCCTACGCCGAGCTTCTAAGCCGGGCACAGAAGTACATTCGTGCCGACGAAGCAGATTCTTCCCGGAGAGAAGTTGACAAGAACCCCGGGCACAAACCGCCGCCTTCTGACCGCGCCGGTGCACAACCTCGGAAGCCCGAGCCTCCACGACGCTCGGATCGCCGACCACAGGCGCTGGTCCCTAAAGAGCAGTTCACTCCCCTCATGGCCCCTGTCTCTCACATCCTACTAGAGATTGAGGAGGAACCATATTTCAAGCGTTCGGCTCCCCTGAAGTCAAGTGGCCCCCGCAACAAGGAGTTTTACTGCCGGTACCACCGGGACTACGACCACGACACCGAAGACTGCCGCCATCTAAAAAAGGCCATCGAGGAGCTGGTTCAGCAAGGCCACCTGGGCAAGTTCGTTCGAAGAGGGAACCTCCCCGCGACGGGCCCCTTGGCGCCTCCAGGTCATCCGGCTGGCGTAGATAATACCCCAACTGAAACCCTTTTACAATGAGGATTACATCATGAAAAGGAATTACTAATATTTTCAAATGTTATTAAAAAAATATTTGTTAGCCCTTTGAAGTGCTGGTGAAGCTCTTTCATAACATTCCTATAATAGAATTACCAATGGTTCAACATGTTGGTGACAAATTTTTTGATAATTTCAAATAAAAATGTTATTGAAATATGTGTGCATGTATGTATGTATATGTATATGTATATGTATGTATGTGTATGTTACATATATTTATACACTATATAATGGCACGTCATAATAATAGTTGTATAATAAAACTTTAAAACCACATATCTTAAATAATAATTATCTTAATGAATTTGTATAAAGATGCTGATAGAATCCAATAAATCCAAAAATTGTATATATACATCACATCAAAGAGAAATGACAAGTACGTTAAAGTTCATAACAAAAATGTAGAAAAATAATCAAACTCAAAGTACATTTTGATTGATACCTCAACATATGCTACCTACAAAAAAAATATAAAATAAATATTTATATATGATTAGATAAATTTGTAGTCAAAAATAAGAAAAAAATTATAAAATATTGTTGAAATAAATGTATTACAAATGTCAAAGGCCATGCAATATAAGCTCCAATAGTATCATAATTTTTTTTATATTGTTCATTAGGCCTTATCAAGTGCTCATTCTCCATTTTCACTATCTCAATATATATCTCACAGATTGGAACCTAAGTGCATTCTTTTCCATAATTTTACTTAGATCCTTGCTTGCAAGATTTCCTAGTGTCATATCAATATGAGGAATTCTAAGATTCTTTATTGTAACTTCGTTCCTACAAATATATATATATATATACACACATATAATAGGAGAAAAGCTAAAAGATGCTTGCATAATCAATTTATAAAGATAATTATCATATGCATTAGAACTTATTTACCTTAAAAGAAAGAATTCTGAGATTAAATAACCTTTTTGTTCTATTTTCCTGCAATTTATGGAAGATGAGGGAACTAGTAGAGTCTTTAACAAGTCCATAAGGGTTACAGTCAGTGAAGAATGTATTAAAAATGTAGAACTTTTCCTGGGGCCCCTGTGCACTTTGGTGGAACAAGGAGAATTAATTTAAAGGATGCTACAGCTGGCTATTGGAGCAGTTGCTTGGACTCCAACTCCAAGTGTGAATGGTTTAACTTTATTGTTTTGGCCTATGATGTGATTTAGTGTAATGAGTGTGTTCGCAAATTACAAAGGTGATAGATCTTGTCGATGGTCACTTGTTCCTCGATCCGAAAGAGGGAGGTTTCTCTAAGAATTTCCATCATTGCAAGAGCAAAAGGTTGACGTTGATCTTTGAAATGGAGTGCCTTGTAAGTAAGCATGATGCGATTGTGGTTAAGGAAAACAATTACATCCATTGGAAAGAGGGTCGCTTCTTTTCTATCGTCTATGTGCATACTTAACTAAGCTGAAAGGGATCCAAAGGAAAAATGATGAGACTGAAAACGTGAAAGGGATCCCACCTAGTTAATTAATTTAGTTTTACAAGCTACAACTAGTATGAAGTTGGAATCCAAAGATACACATGATAATGTTCTACGTAGCCTCACTTATATTATTCCTTATGAGAATCCCCACTTAAATACAAAAACACACAAACTCACTCACGAGTTCATCAGCTTTCTATATCCATCAACACGCTGTAGGACATATGGAGAAATGGAAAACTCGCTACCAAGAATGCTCAAAATTTCAATTGGTTTCTTGGTGTTTCATCACGAAATGAAGCCAGAAGTTCATAGTGGAATTTGCTTGAATTTTATAACCAAGATGTTGGAAGAGTTTTTTTTAAAAAAAAAAACCTTCAAGTTTAAGTTGGGCTGATCCAGATCAACAAAATGCATGAATTGACCTGTCAGCACAAACCCAATCTTTAAACTTGTAAAATATATCTTCAAGCACCTCATCTTTCAATAGCATGAAACCTATGTAAAATAAACCATAAAAGTTGTGGACAGCATTAGGTAGCAGCAAATCATTTTTAAAACATCAATTACATTTGATCTCTGCAACAAGCTCAAAAAAAAATGCAAGCAAACCTGAATTATCGTCAAAGTAACAAGATTCATACGTTTACATTTTAATATTGGAAACTGGAAGATTAAAATGGGCTCTTTGATGCATATAGAGTTTGAGGTTTTCTCAACTGGGAGCCAAGGCTCCCACGTTGGGGGAAGTAACCCTAGGGACCCTGATCTAGTTTTCCATCTCAAGTCAAGTTTAATTGCCCATAACAAAATCAGGAATAATTTTCAAATATTATTAATGTTATTGTGATGAATATTATTGAGATAATATAATACACAAACAATATTATAACAACTTGTTACTATAATGTTAACAATAAAAATCTATGAACTATATAATATGATATAATAAAGTAGAAAGTATGACTTAACGATATTAATAATATTATAACTAATATTAAGATTGCTGTGATATCACATTACATAATGTTATTTTGATATTAGATTAACTATACTTTATGATATGAAGTGTTGGGTAGTTAGAAAAATGCATGTACATTAGATGAATATGATAAAATGAGTATATTAAGATGGATGCATAGTAAGATAGAATAAAAAAAATAAAATCATCCCTAAAAAAATAGTGGTAGTTTCAATTAAGGAAAAGATGACTTAGATGGTTTGGACATGCGCAATGTAGACCTAAAAATATATTTACGCGAAGAAGTGACTTAATAAATGTAGAAAGTAAAAAAAAAAAAAAGGTAAAAGTAGACCGTAAATCCTATGAAAAGAAGTAATAAAGAAATATTTAAAATCTTTGCATCTTACAAAAATTATGATCCAAAATAGAGTTGAATGAAAAAAATAGATTCATCTAGCTGGCCCCAATTAATTTGGGAGTAAGACTTTATTGTTGTTATTGTTATTATTGTTGTAGACCATTTTTAGATGAAACTAAAGAGGAATCTCTTCCCTTTTAGAAATTTACCAAAATCTAAAGAAAATCATGGAAAAAAGGGAAGGAATCCAATTTGCATAATTACTTTTCTATTTCTACCAATCTAATTATTACCCCTACTTTGACTTTTAGAGTGGATTAAATTCATCTTTTCACAAATTTCCTTTTTTAATTTAGATTATTTTTAAATTATCAACCTTATCCTTTAATTATTGATTAATCCAATTCATCTAATATGCTTCTCTCTCCCAAACATCCCTCTAAATCTTTTTCCATATGAATTACTGAATCAAAAATTTTGAAACTTGAAAATTTTCAAAATTATTTAACCTTTCAAATTTCAAAGCATATTTAGATCTCATTATTAATAACTTACTCTTTTACTATCTCAAAAACCTAACTCATCTTATAACCATCGCCACTTAAAAAATCATAGCTCAAAGAATTACTATCGAAATCCCTGCATTGGCTCTTAAAATCTTCCATTTTTTATCTCTAATTAATTGGGCCATTCTTTTCATTTATCCTTTGATGGATTCTTTATTTGTTCCCAGTTATTTTCCTAGATGATCATCCTTGTTCTTTAATTATTATATAATTTAGTCTATCCTCTATGCTTCTCTCTCATGATAAATCCACCAAGTCTTTTACCTTACACATAGCCAAGATAAAATTGTTAGCACTTTAAAAACTTGTCTAATCCTCAACCGAATTCCATTATCAATGCCTCCCTCTTTTAGTATCTCTATAAGCCACACCAAATTCAAAACTATCATCATCTTCCAAGGACAAGAAGTCCGAAGAATCAGCATCAAATCACATAAGTTAAATGGCTTAGCTTAATTGAAAAATTATCTCATTTATTATGATAATTAAAATAGTCATGTACCAAATATTTATCTATAGATGCTAATTTTGTTAGCCAAAATAGTTCAATTAATTATTTAATATAATTTACATATAATTTATCTGAAGTAAATGCTATGCTAGAGATTTTGAGAAAGGCTTTAGAATATAAAGGTTTTAAGATTAGTAGAACTAAAACTGAATACATGAAATGTAATTTTAGTAGGAATAGAAATACAAATGAAGAAACAGTGAAGATTGCAAGCCAAGAGATACCAAGGAGTAAAAATTTTAGATATTTGGGATCAATTATCTAGTAAGAAGATGAAATAGGTAAAGATGTGAATCATAGAGTTAAAGGAGGATGAATTAAGTGGATGAGTACTTCGAGAGTATTATATGATCGACGTATACCATTAAAATTAAAATAAAAATTTTATAAAATCGATATTAGGCCAGGTATACTATATAAAACAGAGTGTTGGGTAATACTAAAACAATATGTGAATAAATTAAGTATAATAAAAATGTGCATGTTAAGATGAATATATGGTAAAATTTTAAAAGATATAATTAGAAATAAACATATAAGAGAAATTATATGTGTAGCCCCAATTAAAGAGAAAATGAGAGAAAATCGATTACGATGGTTTGGATATATACAATGAAAACCTTTAGATGCTTCAATTAGAAAGAGTGATATTTTAACAATCCATAGTAAAAATAGAAGTATAGGTAGACCTAAACTAACATAAACAAAAATAATTAAAAAAGATATAACTATTTCTAATTTAAAAGTTGACTTAGTCCTGAATAGAACATAGTAGAGAAAGTAGATTCATGTAGCCCACCCCATGTAGTTGGAAAAATGCTTAGATGAGTTGAGTTGAGTTGAGTTGAATTTACATATAATTTAAATTATGCCAATTTTAAATATGAGTTTTTTATTTAATTATTTAATGAATTAATTTTATAATTTCAATTTTTTCTATGTATCATGTGAAAATTATAGTTTTTTATTATATAAAAAAATCACATAGAGAAGTAAATATATCAAGCATAGTTTTTAAAATAGTGCCATTGAGGTTCCGTTATGTCACAAAAACAATTCTTTTGTCACATAAGAATCAATACAATTCATAGGATGTTGCCAATTCTTTATGGATTTTAGCTTATAATAGGCATCTCAAATCGTGAAGGTTATAAGCCATACTTGCTAAGAAATCAGCAACTTAACGATCTTTAAGTTCTTTAATAAGGAACGAATCCATTTGAATTCACTAGTTAACAAAGAAGTAACTATTGCTAATCACCATCCATAATGTAGCATAAAGCTGAAAAACTTTGAATAGCTTTGTTTATATCGTATCAAGTAGCTAGTAATTCTGCAATTGGAGCAAAGGAAACTTGAATAGGGATTGATCCAATTAACAATATCTTCCCAAACAATCCTTAATCAAAAACCTAGCACCAGTACTACTATGAGTTCTTACATAACCATCAAAATTAAATTTGAATATCCTTGACTAAGGAAGTGATACGATTTTCTAATTTTAAAGATCTTTTCAAATCTATAATATTCTCTTGATTTGAAGGATCTAGTTATTAAGGAAAACTCATGATCTTAGACAATGATTTATTCCCTCAATTATGCATTAGTTCCATTAGAAAGTTTTTTTATATAATTGTATTAGTTTTTCTTGCATAATTAGAATTTTAACCCCATAAATATGTAACATCCCTTCTGACTTATCATGGTGAAATAATAAAATTGGTTTTTTTTGTTTGGAAGCTTAACCCCCCTCGAAGTGGTTATCAAGAGGTCTAACCTCCTCGAAGCAGTATCTGGAAGCGTGATCCCCTTGAAGCAATCACAGTTACCCCAAATTCCCTATTCTACCTATCGTTGTGATCGAGGTTCGTAATAGTTGATATCAGAGCTTAGTGTTGATAATCTAGTACTTTTCTATCTTCTATCTTATTTCTTCTACTTTTTTATCTATTAAAAAAATCCTTGCTTCTTGTTAGCACCTCAAAATCATCTATCTCCTATTAAAAAAAAAATTTCCTTGCTTCTTGTTGCTACTCCCTAACCAATCAGATGCTATCAAAAAAAAAAAAAAAACTCAGCCTTATTTTTTGCTTTTCCCTATCTGCACAAAGACAAAAAAACTTAGCATTCCTCTTCTTTTCACTGACTCCCCTCTCTGTCAACATCGATCTTTTCCATCAACCCTCTGATTGTGCCTCTGTTGAGCGATGGAGTCACCTCCTCCTGCATCTGACTATATCAGAGTGTGATGGGCACATTGTTGGAAAAACAATCTCGAGGCATGCATATTTTAATAATTTGATAACAATTATCAATGCGGAAACTTAAAGATTACATATTAATCTATCTCACATGCATCAAGATCATATCTTTACCTTATATATAGGATCGTTTGATCTAAATTATGCATATAAATTAAATAATCAAGATCATATCTTGATCTTCAAGATGAGAAGTCATACTACTTATCTTGAAGCCTGCCTTAAGATCTAGGGATCAAATCACTTACCTTAAGAACAGTAGGTAAATCTTTGTGCTCTGTAGCCGTTCAATCGTCTGGCCTCTAGTATCGTCCATGCGAAGTCCCCGAATGATCGGATTTTTAAGAGTGCTAGCTCACAGAAAAATAACTTTGCTGATTTTGAATCCTTCCACTTGAATCTTTCTCCAAGATCCACCATACTTTTGCTAACACCAGAATCATACCAGGATTTTGTGTTCTAACTCTTTAGAATTTCAATCCACGACATATCGTGTATTGTGTTGTGTTATCTGGTGAAGAATGTCCTATAATTTATAGGCTCAATGTAGCCTTTAGCCCATTGAATTCTAACATTTAGAATTCTGTCGTTCGATGAAAACCAAAGAGACGCAGCATTTGGTTAATTCCAACGTTCGGTAAAAACCAAAGAGACACAACATTTGGTTAATTTGACGTTCGGTGAAAACCAAAGAGATATGAATTCTAACACTTAGAATTTCATCGTTGGTTAATTCAAAGAGGTACATTAATTTCATATGAATTCTAACACTTAGAATTTCAACGAAAACGGTTTGGAGAAGATTAAATTAATATATTAAATTCTACATGAGAATTTAATCAAGTTATCTCATCATGTGAGATCCTTATGCGAGGGGTTTGGGTTGGATTTTGGTTTAAGCTGATTTTAATTTATTGGACTGAACCTTCATAGATCATGGTTCTAGCCCAAATCAAATTTGTCTAGTCCTGAATCTATTTAAATCAAATCAAGTCTAATTTTAAATCAATATTTGAAATTGATTAGTCCTTCTAATAGACTTAAACAAAATTAAATCTTATTCACGTCTACTTAACCCAATTGAGATAATTCAATCAATCAAATTGATTAATTAAATCATATACGATTCTCAATCATTGATCAGCAAATAGATCATCCTAGAAAACTTCTATGCGTGTGACTCTCTAGGTTCGAACCTAAGCTAATAGCATAGAAACAACTTTCTATACTAATCGATGTGCCCATCTAGCAATGGAACCCGACGTTCGGATAGGTCGAAGAATTGCCAAGCAAACTCCAAGAACCCTAATAAATAGTTACCGTATAATTCATCCTTTTGACCACAAATGCTAAGGATGGCTTAAGAGCCTATCAACTCTAAATAGCAAATCCATAAAGTGATTTCAACTTTAGTGATCATGTGACCTTCACATGAAGTGCCTTGGCCAAGGTCTTGCTAAATTGAAACACAAGCATTTTCCTTTTAATGGGATAGATCAAATTCCATATTGATCAACAACTGACTACCACAAGTACTTGACTGCACCCAGTAACCTTTCGTAGCTGTATTAGAAATCCAGGTGGTCCGGCACCTAAGTACAATGAGTTGCTTGCAAGTCACCGATTGTGATTCTCAGGTCTTAAGGATATTTATACCCATATCTTCTCGGATTAACTCTTGACAGTAAAGTATCCGGAAATGAGTCACGTTTGGTGAAATATACTCCTACACTCTCACATGTATGTATACCAGTGTCTCTACACTCCTTGGTTAAGAGGACAACCAACAAATATGATATACAATGTCATATAATTGATAGTACTATAGCCCAGTCATAGTATATCATTTGGTCGCGAACTCTTTTGAGGATGTTCAAAGATAAATCCTCCTTTATTGTAAAAGAAGATCCTAAGGGCTTCATTACTATTAGGAGTTTTAAGAAGATGTTCTTCTAATGAATAAACTGCCAAATAACTTTTATTAATATATCAATTTATATGCTATTTACATTAGCACAATCATCAAATGGTTAGCTTTAGGATACAATTCCCAACAAACTCCCACTTAGCCTAAAGCCACTCATTACAGTATCTAATACCCATCTTCAATTTAAAGTCGTCAAACTCCTTGATGCTGAGTGCTTTAGTAAATGGGTCACCTAGGTTTTTCTTNAAAAAACTCAGCCTTATTTTTTGCTTTTCCCTATCTGCACAAAGACAAAAAAACTTAGCATTCCTCTTCTTTTCACTGACTCCCCTCTCTGTCAACATCGATCTTTTCCATCAACCCTCTGATTGTGCCTCTGTTGAGCGATGGAGTCACCTCCTCCTGCATCTGACTATATCAGAGTGTGATGGGCACATTGTTGGAAAAACAATCTCGAGGCATGCATATTTTAATAATTTGATAACAATTATCAATGCGGAAACTTAAAGATTACATATTAATCTATCTCACATGCATCAAGATCATATCTTTACCTTATATATAGGATCGTTTGATCTAAATTATGCATATAAATTAAATAATCAAGATCATATCTTGATCTTCAAGATGAGAAGTCATACTACTTATCTTGAAGCCTGCCTTAAGATCTAGGGATCAAATCACTTACCTTAAGAACAGTAGGTAAATCTTTGTGCTCTGTAGCCGTTCAATCGTCTGGCCTCTAGTATCGTCCATGCGAAGTCCCCGAATGATCGGATTTTTAAGAGTGCTAGCTCACAGAAAAATAACTTTGCTGATTTTGAATCTTCCACTTGAATCTTTCTCCAAGATCCACCATACTTTTGCTAACACCAGAATCATACCAGGATTTTGTGTTCTAACTCTTTAGAATTTCAATCCACGACATATCGTGTATTGTGTTGTGTTATCTGGTGAAGAATGTCCTATAATTTATAGGCTCAATGTAGCCTTTAGCCCATTGAATTCTAACATTTAGAATTCTGTCGTTCGATGAAAACCAAAGAGACGCAGCATTTGGTTAATTCCAACGTTCGGTAAAAACCAAAGAGACACAACATTTGGTTAATTCTGACGTTCGGTGAAAACCAAAGAGATATGAATTCTAACACTTAGAATTTCATCGTTGGTTAATTCAAAGAGGTACATTAATTTCATATGAATTCTAACACTTAGAATTTCAACGAAAACGGTTTGGAGAAGATTAAATTAATATATTAAATTCTACATGAGAATTTAATCAAGTTATCTCATCATGTGAGATCCTTATGCGAGGGGTTTGGGTTTGGATTTTGGTTTAAGCTGATTTTAATTTATTGGACTGAACCTTCATAGATCATGGTTCTAGCCCAAATCAAATTTGTCTAGTCCTGAATCTATTTAAATCAAATCAAGTCTAATTTTAAATCAATATTTGAAATTGATTAGTCCTTCTAATAGACTTAAACAAAATTAAATCTTATTCACGTCTACTTAACCCAATTGAGATAATTCAATCAATCAAATTGATTAATTAAATCATATACGATTCTCAATCATTGATCAGCAAATAGATCATCCTAGAAAACTTCTATGCGTGTGACTCTCTAGGTTCGAACCTAAGCTAATAGCATAGAAACAACTTTCTATACTAATCGATGTGCCCATCTAGCAATGGAACCCGACGTTCGGATAGGTCGAAGAATTGCCAAGCAAACTCCAAGAACCCTAATAAATAGTTACCGTATAATTCATCCTTTTGACCACAAATGCTAAGGATGGCTTAAGAGCCTATCAACTCTAAATAGCAAATCCATAAAGTGATTTCAACTTTAGTGATCATGTGACCTTCACATGAAGTGCCTTGGCCAAGGTCTTGCTAAATTGAAACACAAGCATTTTCCTTTTAATGGGATAGATCAAATTCCATATTGATCAACAACTGACTACCACAAGTACTTGACTGCACCCAGTAACCTTTCGTAGCTGTATTAGAAATCCAGGTGGTCCGGCACCTAAGTACAATGAGTTGCTTGCAAGTCACCGATTGTGATTCTCAGGTCTTAAGGATATTTATACCCATATCTTCTCGGATTAACTCTTGACAGTAAAGTATCCGGAAATGAGTCACGTTTGGTGAAATATACTCCTACACTCTCACATGTATGTATACCAGTGTCTCTACACTCCTTGGTTAAGAGGACAACCAACAAATATGATATACAATGTCATATAATTGATAGTACTATAGCCCAGTCATAGTATATCATTTGGTCACGAACTCTTTTGAGGATGTTCAAAGATAAATCCTCCTTTATTGTAAAAGAAGATCCTAAGGGCTTCATTACTATTAGGAGTTTTAAGAAGATGTTCTTCTAATGAATAAACTGCCAAATAACTTTTATTAATATATCAATTTATATGCTATTTACATTAGCACAATCATCAAATGGTTAGCTTTAGGATACAATTCCCAACAAACTCCCACTTAGCCTAAAGCCACTCATTACAGTATCTAATACCCATCTTCAATTTAAAGTCGTCAAACTCCTTGATGCTGAGTGCTTTAGTAAATGGGTCACCTAGGTTTTTCTTTCCGTCAATCTACGGAAGATTTATGTTACCTCGTTCTACAATCTCTCGAATGAGATGAAACCGATGCAGTATGTGCTTGGTGCACTGATGTGCTCTTAGTTCCTTTGCTTGAGCTATGGCACCAGTGCTGTCACTATACAATAAGACTGGTCCATCTATGGAAGGTGCCACTCCAAGCTCGGAGATAAACTTTCACAGCCACACAGCTTCTTTCGCAGCATCTGATGCAGCAATGTACTCTGTCTCGCACACTGAATCTACCATTGTATGTTGCTTGAAACTTTTTCAGCAAACAGCTCCACCATTAGGATAAACACGAAACCCGACACACTTTTGCTATCATCATGATTTGATTAAAAACTGAAATCAGTATATCCTATAAGTCAAATCAGACTCTCCATAGACTAACCACTGGTCCTTAGTATTTCTCAAATACTTAAAAATTGTCTTAACAACTTGCCAGTGTTTTTCTTCTGGATCAGATTAGTATCTACTCACTACTCCTACTGAGTATGCTAGATATGGTCTTGTATATGTCATAGTATACATAGTCGATCCCACTGCCGAAGCATATGGAATTCGACTCATACGTTCTCTTTTATTAGGAGTTGTTGAACAATCCTTCTTAGAAAGATGAATTCCATGACCTATCAAAAGATAACCTTTCCATTGGGAGAGAATCCCATTCTACCTTAAATATGTCATAAAGTCATTTGAAAGGTATTCGCCACCTTGATCTGATCGAAGGGTCTTAATACATTTACCTGTTTGTTTTTCTACTTCTTTATGATATAGTTTGAACATTTCAAACGATTCATATTTATGTCTCATAAGATAGACATAACCTAACCTAAAAGGTCGTCTGTAAAAGTAATGAAGTAGTAATATCCACCTTTAGCACAAGTGCTCATTGATCCACATAGATCAGTATGTACTAGACTCAATAGCTCTTTGGCTCTTTCACTTTTTCCAGTAAAAGATGACTTGGTTATTTTACCAAGAAGATAGGATTCACAGGTAGTTAATGATTCACAATCATCAACTCAAAGGATGCCCTCCTGGATTAACCTGTTCAATCTATTCTTGTTGATATGACCCAGCCGATGGTGCCAAAGATAAATATCTATGATATCATTTATTCTAGGGCGCTTACTTGATTTGTACACTACATTCACAGGCTATGATAATATATAAATCATTAGATAAATGCCCAGTCATTACAGTGACTCCATTCATAATAATATTCAAAGTAACATTCTTTATTAAAATTTCATAATGACTTTTAGCCAGAAGGCCTATAAAAATTATGTTCAACAAGAACATTGAGCAAAAATGATAATCATTTAGTATAATGACATTTCTACTGAAAACTATTTCAAGAACTCCTAATGCCATAACTGGAACTAATCTTCCATCGCCGATATTAAGGTATCTTTCATTGTCTTCAAATCTTCTAGTGACCTGTAGTCCCTGCAATGAATTGCAAATATTAAAAGGACTCCCGGCATCTAATACCCAGGTTTGATTATCATATACAAAAAATTACAAGGTGTTATCCTATAAATACCTTGCTGAGCAACATCTTACCCCTTTTTTTCTTTGGCCTGTTTGGATCAAGTGTGACAATGTAAAGAGGACAGTTCCTCTTCCAGTGCCCTTGCATTTTGCAATGAAAGCATTCAGCTTGACTTTTATCAACTTTCTTCTTCTGCATCTGACCCCTTATAGATGTCCTAGCATATTGCACCTTTTTCTTATTCTTTTTCTTCTTTCCTTTTCCAAAGGGTTGACGCCCCACCTTAGATCCTTTAACCATATTAACCAATCCCTTAGAGAGCTGGTTGTCCTTCTCAAAGTTCTGTAACAATCCCAACAAACCGTGGTAGTTGACTGCAGGCTTTATCATTCAAAAATGAGTATGGAAAGGTCAGAAGGATGGAGGCAAGGAATTCAGGATCGCATCTTTTCCCAACTCCCCATGTAGGAAAAAGCCGAGCTTGCTTAGGAGTTCTATCTTCTCGATCATGTACAATCATGATCAGTGACAGGAGATCCATCCCTCATTCGAGCATTAAAAATAGCACAACTAGTCTTGTGCCTTTCAACGTCATCGGGTGTGCCGAAAGATTCATTCAACGCTTGAATGATTTCTTCTAGCTGAGCATTCTCGAATCGGCGACCAAATTCATTGTTCATTGCTGCTAGCATGATGCAACGCACCCTAGTTCTATCACTGAGCCACTTCTGATAAGTGTCTCTCTCAGAACTTTGGATGTTTGCATTAGGTATCTCAGGTGCATGATTATTCAGAATATATAGAATCCTCTCATACTCAAGGACGATCTTAAGTTTTTTAAACCAGCTATTGAAATTAAAACCATTCAACTTGTCACTATCCAATAGGGACCTTAATGATAAATTAGTGGTCATTTTCTGCATAAGGAAAAACTAAAGTTTAGTAGTATATAAATTGATTCAGTCTAAAGACTTGGACTTTAGTCTAAAGATTCTTCCACTATTTTGTTCAAATTGGCAGCCTCTATACCCCAATTCGAAGAATTATTCTTAATTCTTTAGTGGGCACTAAGATCTACATAGACTACATACAGGCCCAAATGAAGCTTGGCCAACCCAATTGTTTTCCAAATAATTCTTAGTGTTTAGTTTTTCCCCATGTTCCTCTTCAACATGCATGGAGTGCCTCCACTGAAAGTTCTGGTTAGATCCAACCATTAAATGATATAATCAGTGTAACCTATCAATAGACAACCAAGCCCGAGTGAAGCTTGGCCCACCTGATTGTCTATTTAATAGTTACTCTAACTTATCATATAATGAATGATAATTCTGATGGTTGACAAGCATCAGGCATGGAGTGCCTCCAATGATTATCAAGACATCGGACTCATTATCAATGGGAGGCTATGATCTAGTTATCATATAACTATTTTATTTTAAGGACCTAATAATTTTAGAGGATTTAATAATATGAAGATAAATTGACTAATCAAGTTCTCCCACTAAATCTATGAAATTGATAGAATGAAACAAGATTAAGTCAGGTTAAGTGGCACCTAAATCAGTCAGACTAATTTCCTTACAGGCATGGGTCAACCCGAATCAGGTAAATGATCTGAATCATAAATGGTTCACTATATTGATCAGGTAAGTAAGATTGATGGGAGGGATAAGCCATTAACTCGTTTAAGACGCATCAATACAAGCAGCTCCTAATTAAAAACCATTCGATCATTGATCCTAGAGCAACTTCCCAACTCACCTTGACATCATATGGTTAACCAATTTTGATTTGACCATCTAAGAGATTCATGCTCATTCACGGAGCCTAATCTACTTCCATTTGGTTTAATCAAAGACATGGACATGATTAACTATAACTATTGTTTGATGTAGAGCATCCTTAACCTAATCTAATTAATTTAGATTTGATCAAATACTCCTATAGTCCAGTTGATTTAAACCTTAGGGTCTAACCCTTTATGGACCTGATTTAGCTAACCCATAATGTTAAATATATTTCATGTCATATGAATCAAGCATCAGTTGCATTATTTAACTATTCATAATTCCTATATTTAGATCATATCTAAAAAGATTACGAATAAATATTTGACATTCAAATAAAACTCTCATAAATATTTGTATGTTTCATAACATAGACAATAAGCCATCATATCTCATATCTATGTTTTTATACTAAACATGCAAATATCATGCTTTTATACAACATCAATATGTATCAATTATAAAACATCTTTTGAGAGTGTGTGTAATCTGTGTTTTGATGCCAAAGATCAATTTAAATTATCTTTTGACTAAACATCAAGAACCATAACATCACGGTAATATGTCACAGAATACCTTATTGAATGGGTAATTTGGATTTTTAATCCATCTGTGACCGAATAGCTCCATTTTAGCTTTAATTACAAAATTAATAGGAGCATTAATTTACATGCAATACATTAGATCAAGATGAAACCATGCTCTGATACCAATTGTTAGGAAAACAATCTTCGAGGCATGCATATTTTAATGATTTGATAATAATTATCAATGCGGAAACTTAAATACATATTAATCTATCTAACATGCATCAAGATCATATCTTTGCCTTATATATAGGATCATTTGATCTAAATTATGCATATAAATTAAATAATCAAGATCATATCTTGATCTTCAAGATGAGAAGTCATACTACTTATCTTGAAGCCTGCCTTAAGATCTAGGGATCAAATCACTTACCTTAAGAAAATAGGGTAAATCCTTTGTGCTATGTAGTCGTTCAATCGTCCGACCTCTAGTATCATCCACGCGAAGTCCCCGAATGATCGGATTCCCGAGAGTGCTAGCTCGCGGAAAAATAACTTTGCTGATCTTAAATCCTTCCACTTGAATCTTCCTCCAAGATCCATCAAACGTTTGCTTACATCAAAATCACACCAGAATTTTGTGTTCTAACTCTTTAAATTTTAATCCATGACATATCGTGTGTTGTGTTATGTTATCTGGTGAAGAATGTCCTCTAATTTATAGGCTCAATGTAGCCTTTAGCCCATTAAATTCTAACACTTAGAATTCTGTCGTTCGGTGAAAACCAAAGAGACGCAACGTTTGGTTAATTCCGACGTTCGGTGAAAACCAAAGAGATGCAACGTTTGGTTAATTCCGACGTTCGGTGAAAACCAAAGAGATATGAATTCTAACACTTAGAATTCCATCGTTGGTTAATTCAAAGAGGTACATTAATTCTATAGGAATTCTAATACTTAGAATTCCAATGGAAATGGTTTGGAGAAGATTAAATTAATATATTAAATTCTACATGAGAATTTAATCAAGTTGTCTCATCATGTGAGATCCTTATGCGAGGGGTTTGGGTTCGGATTTTGGTTTAAGCTAATTTGAATTTATTGGACTGAACCTACATAGATCATGGTTCTAGCCCAAATCAAATTTGTCTAGTCCTGAATCTATTTAAATCCAAATCAAGTCTAATTTCAAATCAATATTTGAAATTGATTAGTCCTTCTAATAAACTTAAACCAAATTGAATCTAATTCACTTGTACTTAACCCAATTGAGATAATTCAATCAATCAAATTGATTAATTAAATCATATACGATTCTCAATCCTTGATCAGCAAATAGATCATCCTATGAAACTTCTATGCGTGTGACTCTCTAGGTTCGAACCTAAGCCGGTAGCATAAAAACAACTTTCTATACTAATCGATGTGCCCATCTAGCAGTGGAACCTGACGTCTGGATAGGTCGAAGAGTTGCCGAGCAAACTCCAAGAACCCTAAGAAATAGTTACCGTATAATTCAACCTTTTGACCACAAATGCTAAGGATGGCTTAAGAGCCTATCAACTCTAAATAGCAAATCCATAAAGTGATTTCAACTTTAGTGATCATGTGACCTTCACATGAAGTGCCTTGGCCAAGGTCTTGCTAAATTGAAACACAAGCATTTCTCCTTTTAACGGGATAGGTTAAATTCCATCTTGATCAACAACTAACTACCACAAGTACTTGATTGCACCCAGTAACCTTTTGTAGCTGGATTAGAAATCCAGGTGGTCCGGCACCTAAGTACAATGAGTTGCTTGCAAGTCACCGGTTGTGATTCTCAGGTCTTAAGGATACTTATACCCATATCTTCTCGGATTAACTCTTGACAGCAAAGTATTCGGAAATGAGTCACATTCGGTGAAATGTATTCCTACACTCTCACATGTATGTCATACCAGTGTCTCTACACTCCTTGGTTAAGAGGATAACCAACAAATATGATATACAATGTCATATTGATAATACTATGGCCCTGTCATAGTATATCATTTGGTCGCGAACTCTTTTGAGGATCTTCAAAGATAAATCCTCCTTTATTGTAAAAGAAGATCCTAAGGGCTTCATTACTATTAGGAGTTTTAAGAAGATGTTCTTCTAATGAATAAACTGCCAAATAACTTTTATTAATAAATCAATTTATGTGCTATTTACATTAGCATAATCATCAAATGATTAGCTTTAGGATACAATTCCCAACAAACTCCCACTTAGCTTAAAGCCACTCATTACAGTATCTAATTCCCATCTTCAATTTAAAGTTGTCAAACTCCTTGATGCCGAGTGCTTTAGTAAATGGATCACCTAGGTTTTCCTTTCCGTCAATCTTCTGAAGATTTATGTTACCTCGTTCTACAATCTCTCGAATGAGATGAAACCAACGTAGTATGTGCTTGGTGCGCTGATGTGCTCGTGGTCCTTTGCTTGAGCTATGACACCAGTGCTGTCACTGTATGACAGGACTAGTCCATCTATGGAAGGTGCCACTCCAAGCTCAAGATGAACTTTCATAGCCACATAGCTTCTTTCGCAGCATCTGATGCATCGATGTACTCTGCCTCGCACACTGAATCTGCCACTGTATGTTGCTTGAAATTTTTTCAGCAAACAGCTCCACCATTTAGGATAAACACGAAACCCGATACATTTTTGCTATCATCATGATCTGATTGAAAACTGGAATCAGTATATCCAATAAGTTTCAAATCAGACTCTCCATAGACTAACCACTGGTCCTTAGTATTTCTCAAATACTTAAGGATTGTCTTAACAACTTGCCAGTGATTTTCTTCTGGATCAGATTAGTATCTACTCACTACTCCTACTGAGTATGCTACATCTGGTCTTGTACATGTCATGGTGTACATAATCGATCCCACTGCCGAAGCATATGGAATTCAACTCATACGTTCTCTTTCATTAGGAGTTGTTGAATAATCTTTCTTAGAAAGATGAATTCCATGACCTATCGGAAGATAGCCTTTTCATTGGGAGAGAATCTCATTCTCCCTTAAATATGTCACAAAGTCATTTGAAAGGTATTCGCCATCTCGATCTGATCGAAGGGTCTTAATACATTTTCCTGTTTGTTTTTCTACTTCTTTATGATATAGTTTGAACATTTCAAACGATTCAGATTTATGTCTCATAAGATAGACATAACTGAACCTAGAAAGGTCATTTGTAAAAGTAAAGTAGTAATATCTACCTTTAGCACAAGTGCTCATTGATCCACATAGATCAGTATGTACTAGACCCAATAGCTCTTTGGCTCTTTCACCTTTTTCAGTAAAAGATGACTTGGTCATTTTACCAAGAAGACAAGATTCATAGGTAGTTAATGATTCATAATCATCAACTCGAAGGATGCCCTCCTAGGTTAACCTGTTCAATTTGTTCTTGTTGATATGACCCAGCCGATGGTGCCAAAGATAAATATCTGTGACATCTTTATTCTAGGGCGCTTACTTGATTTGTACACTACATTCATAGGCTGTGATAATATATAAATGCCATTAGATAAATGCCCAGTCATTACAGTGACTCCATTCATAATGATATTCAAAGTAACATCCTTTATTGAAATTTCATAATGACTTTTAGCCAGAAGGCCTACAAAAATTATGTTCAACAAGAACATTGGGCAAAAATGACAATAATTTAGTATAATGACATTTCTATTGAAAACTATTTCAAGAACTCCTAATGACAGAACTGGAACTAATCTTCCATCACTGATATTAAGGAATCTTTCATTGTCTTCAAATCTTCTAGTGACCTGTAGTCCCTGTAATGAATTACAAATATTAAAAGGACTCCTGGTATCTAATACCCAGGTTTGATTATCATATATAGAAAAATTATAAGGTGTTATCATATAAATACCTTGTTGAGCAACATCTTGCCCCTTTTTCTTCTTTGGCCTGTTTGGATCAAGTGTGGCAATGTAAAGAGGACAGTTCCTCTTCCAGTGCCCTTGCATTTTGCGATGAAAGCATTCAGCTTGACTTTTATCAACTTTCTTCTTATGCATCTGACCCCTTATAGATGTCCTAGCATATTGCACCTTTTTCTTATTCTTTTTCTTCTTCTCTTTCCCAAAAGGTTGACGCCCCACCTTAGATCCTTCAATCACATTAATCAAACCCTTAGAGAGCTGGTTGTCCTTCTCAAAGTTCTGTAACAATCCCAACAAACCGTAGTAGTTGACTGCAGGCTTTGTCATTCGAAAATGAGTATGGAAATGTTGAAAGGATGGAGGCAAGGAATTCAGGATCGCATCTTTTCCCAACTCCTCATGTAGGGAAAAGCCGAGCTTGCTTAGGAGTTCTATCTTCTCGATCATGTACAATACATGATCAGTGACATGAGATCCATCCCTCATTCGAGCATTAAAAATAGCACAACTAGTCTTGTGCCTTTCAACGTCGTCGGGTGCCAAAAGATTCATTCAATGCTTCAATGATTTCTTCTAGCTGAGCATTCTCGAATCGGCGACCGAATTCTTCGTTCATTGCTGCTAGCATGATGCAATGCACCCTAGTTCTATCACTGAGCCACTTCACAACTAGTCTTGTGCCTTTCAACGTCATCGGGTGTGCCGAAAGATTCATTCAATGCTTCAATGATTTCTTCTAGCTAAGCATTCTCGAATCGGCGACTGAATTCTTCGTTCATTGCTGCTAGCATGATGCAATGCACCCTAGTTCTATCACTGAGCCACTTCTGATAAGTGTCTCTCTTAGAACTTTGGGTGTTTGCATTAAGTATCTCAGGTGCAGGATTATTCATAATATTTAGAATCCTCTCATGCTCAAGGACATCTTAAGTTTTTTAAACCAGCTATTGAAATTAAAACCATTCAACTTGTTACTATCCAATAGGGACCTTAATGTTAAATTAGTGATCATTTTCTGCATAAGGAAAAACTAAAGTTTAGTAGCATATAAATTGATTCAATCTAAAGACTTGGACTTTAGTCTAAAGATTCTCCAACTATTTTGTTCAAATTGGTAACCTCTACACCCCAATTCGAAGATTTATTCTTAATTTTTTAGTGGGCACTAAGATCTACATAGACTACATACAAGCCCAAGTGAAGCTTGGCCAACCCAACTGTTTTTCAAATAATTCTTAGTGTTTAGTTATGCCCCATGTTCCTCTTCAGCAGGCATGGAGTGCCTCCACTGAAAGTTCTGGTTAGATCCAACCATTAAATGATATAATCAGTGTAACCTATCAATAGATAACCAAGCCCAAGTGAAGCTCGGCCCACCTGACTGTCTATTTAATAATTACTCTGACTTATCATATAATGAATGATAATTCCGATGGTTGACAAGCACAAGGCATGGAGTGCCTCCAATGATTATCAAGACATCGGACTCATTATCACCCATCTTAATGGGAGGCTATGATCTAGTTATCATATAACTATTTCATTTTAAGGACCTAATAATTTTAGAGGATTTAATAATCTGAAGATAAATTGACTAATCAAGTTCTCCCACTAAATCTATAAAATTGGTAGAATGAAACAAGATTAAGTCAGGTTAAGTGGCACCTAAATCAGTAAGACTGATTTTCTTACAGGCATGGGCCAACCCGAATCAGGTAAATGATCTGAATCATAAATGGTTCACCATATTGACCAGGTAAGTAAGATCGATGGGAGGGATATGCCATTAACTCGTTAAAGATGCATCAATACGAGTAGCTCCCAATTAAAAACCATTCGATCGTTGATCCTAGAGCAACTTGCCAACTCACCTTGACATCATATGGTTAACCAATTTTGATTTGACCATCTAAGAGATTCATGCTCAACCACGGAGCCTAATCTACTTCCATTTGGTTTAATCAAAGACATGGACATGATCAACTACAACTATTGTTTGATGTAGAGCATCCTTAACCTGATCTAATTAATTTAGATTTGATCAAATACTCTTATAGTCTAGTTGATTTAAACCTTAGGGTCTAACCCTTTATGGACCTGATTTAGCTAACCCATAAGGTTAAATATATTTCATGTCATATGAATATGCATCAGTTGCATTATTTAACTATTCATAATTTCTATATTTAGATCATATCTAAAAAGATTATGAATAAATATTTGACATTCAAATAAAACTCTCATAAATATTTGTATGTTTCATAACATAGACAACAAGCCATTATCTCATATCTATGTTTTTATACTAAACATGCAAATATCATGCTTTTATACAACATCAATATGTATCAATTATAAAACATCTTTTGAGAGTGTGTGTAATCTATGTTTTGATGCAAAAGATCAATTTAAATTATCTTTTGACTAAACATCAAGAACCATAACGTCACGGCAATATGTCACAGAATACCTCATTAAATGGGTAATTTGGATTTTTAATCCATAATAGCCTGGTGATCCATTTTAGCTTTAATTACAAAATTAATAGGAGCATTAATTTACATGCAATAAATTAGATCAAGATGAAACCATGCTCTGATACCAATTGTTAGGAAAACAATCTCTGAGGCATGCGTATTTTAATGATTTGATAACAATTATCAATGCAGAAACTTAAAGATTACATATTAATCTATCAAACATGAATCAAGATCATATCTTTGCCTTATATATAGGATCATTTGATCTAAATTATGCATATAAATTAAATAATCAAGATCATATCTTGATCTTCAAGATGAGAAGTCATACTACTTATCTTGAAGCCTGCCTTAAGATCTAGGGATCAAATCACTTACCTTAAGAAAATAGGATAAATCCTTTGTGCTATGTAGCCGTTCAATTGTCTAGCCTCTAGTATCATCCATGCGAAGTCCCCGAATGATCGGATTCCCAAGAGTGCTAGCTCATAGAAAAATAACTTTACTGATCTTGAATCCTTCCACTTGAATCTTTCTCCAAGATCCACCAAACTTTTGCTAACACCAGAATCACACCAGGAATTTGTGTTCTAACTCTTTAGAATTTCAATCCATGACATATCGTGTGTTGTGTTGTGTTATCTGGTGAAGAATGTCCTCTAATTTATAGGCTCAATGTAGCCTTTAGCCCATTGAATTTTAACACTTAGAATTCTGTCATTCGGTGAAAACCAAAGAGATGCAGCATTTGGTTAATTCCGACGTTCGGTGAAAACCAAAGAGATGCAACATTTGGTTAATTTCGACGTTCGGTGAAAACCAAAGAGATGTAAATTCTAACACTTAGAATTCCATCGTTGGTTAATTCAAAGAGGTACATTAATTCTATATGAATTTTAACACTTAGAATTCCAATGGAAACAGTTTGAAAAGATTAAATTAATATATTAAATTCTACATGAGAATTTAATCAAGTTATCTCATCATGTGAGATCCTTATGCAAGGGGTTTAGGTTCGGGTTTTGGTTTAAGCTGATTTGAATTTATTGGACTGAACCTACATAGATCATGGTTCTAGCCCAAATCAAATTTGTCTAGTCCTAATCTATTTAAATCCAAATCAAGTCTAATTTCAAATCAATATTTGAAATTGATTAGTCCTTCTAATAGACTTAAACCAAATTGAATCTAATTCACTTGTACTTAACCCAATTGAGATAATTCAATCAATCAAATTGATTAATTAAATCATATACGATTCTCAATCATTGATCAGCAAATAGATCATCCTAAGAAACTTCTATGCGTGTGACTCTCTAGGTTCGAACCTAAGCCGATAGCATAGAAACAACTTTCTATACTAATCGATGTGCCCATCTAGCAATGGAACCCGACGTCCGGATAGGTCGAAGAGTTGCCGAGCAAACTCCAAGAACCCTAAGAAATAGTTACCGTATAATTCATCCTTTTGACCACAAATGCTAAAGATGACTTAAGAGCCTATCAACTCTAAATAGCAAATCCATAAAGTGATTTCAAATTTAGTGATCATGTGACCTTCACATGAAGTGTCTTGACCAAGGTCTTACTAAATTGAAACACAAGCATTTCTCCTTTTAACGGGATAAGTCAAATTCCATCTTGATCAACAACTGACTACCACAAGTACTTGACTGCACCCAGTAACCTTTCGTAGCTGGATTAGAAATCCAGGTGGTCGGCACCTAAGTACAATGAGTTGCTTGCAAGTCATCAGTTGTGATTCTCAGGTCTTAAGGATACTTATATCCATATCTTCTCGGATTAACTCTTGACAGCAAAGTATCCAGAAATGAGTCACGTGCGGTGAAATGTACTCCTACACTCTCACATGTATGTCATACCAGTGTCTCTACACTCCTTGGTTAAGAGGACAACCAACAAATATGATATACAACGTCCTATAATTGATGGTACTATGACCCTGTCATAGTATATCATTTGGTCGCGAACTCTTTTGAGGATCTTCAAAGATAAATCCTTCTTTATTGTAAAAGAAGATCCTAAGGGCTTCATTACTATTAGGAGTTTTAAGAAGATGTTCTTGTAATGAATAAATTATCAAATAACTTTTATTAATATATTAATTTATATGCTATTTACATTAGCACAATCATCAAATGATTAGCTTTAGGATACAATTCCCAACAAACTCCCACTTAGCCTAAAGCCACTCATTACAATATCTAATACCCATCTTCAATTTAAAGTCGTCAAACTCCTTGATGCTGAGTGCTTTAGTAAATGGATCACCTAGGTTTTCCTTTCCGTCAATCTTCTGAAGATTTATGTTATCTCGTTCTACAATCTCTCGAATGAGATGAAACCGACGCAGTATGTGCTTGGTGCGTTGATGTGCTCGTGGTTCCTTTGCTTGAGCTATTGCACTAGTGCTGTCACTGTACAATAGGACTGGTCCATCTATGGAAGGTGCCACTCCAAGCTCGAAGATGAACTTTCGTAGCTACACAGCTTCTTTCGCAGCATCTGATGCAGCGATGTACTCTGCCTCGCACACTAAATTTGCCACTGTATGTTGCTTAAAACTTTTTCAGCAAACAGCTCCACCATTTAGGATAAACACGAAACCCGACACACTTTTGCTATCATCATGATCTGATTGAAAACTGGAATCAGTATATCCAATAAGTTTGAAATCAGACTCTCCATACACTAACCACTGGTCCTTAGTATTTTCAAATACTTAAGGATTGTCTTAACAACTTGCCAGTATTTTTCTTCTGGATCAGATTGGTATCTACTTACTACTCCTAGTGAGTATGCTATATCTGGTCTTGTACATGTCATGGTGTACATAATCGATCCCACTGCCAAAGCATATGAAATTCGACTCATATATTCTCTTTCATTAGGAGTTGTCGAACAATCCTTCTTAGAAAGATAAATTCCATGACCTATTGGAAGATAGCTTTCTTGAAATTCTTCCTCCTTGTTAATATATCAATTTATATACTATTTACATTAGCACAATTATCAAATGATTGGCTTTAGAATACAATTCCCAACACCCATAACCCACCTGCAAAAGAAAATCTAGTTGAAAACAAAGAGAAAAGGAGGGGGAAAACCAAAGAAAAAAAATGAAAGAGGGGAGAGAGAGAGAGAGAGAGAGAGAGAAGAAAAAAGAAGAGAAAAAAGAAAGAGAGAGAAAAAAGGGGAAGAGAATGTTGGAAAAAAGAAAAAGAAAAAAAGGAAATAGTGGGAGAAAAGTTCCTTCTTATTTTCAAAGAGATTTGTTACCGAGATCTATAAAAATATAACAAAAAAAAGCTTGTCGACAATAATGAAAAAATGTATGAAAAGTGATATAAAAAGTTTAACAAAAATAATAAAAGCATTTGTATTTGAGCTAAGAGAATCTAATAAGTAGCTAATTGATACTTTGGCTGATTTGAAAAGGATGATTATGGGTATGAGAAATTTTTTTTGTGAATCTTCAATTAGCAACCACCAAATCCAACAATAAGGATTTGATCACTATATAAAAATGAAAGAATAATCCAATCCTGAACCTCATGCTATGAAGTTTCTTGCTTTGATGGAGAACCCGTCAAGTTGTGCCAAACCTTTATGGTGATGAGTATCAATACCAATTTGAACAATTCATTAAAAATACTGTAGGGTTAACTGAAGAATTTTCTGTAAGATACTTTGTTGATGGACTTAAAGAAAAAATCAAGTATGCAGTTCGTATGTTCCAACCAACCAATATGACTAAAGCTATTGGGTTCGCTGGGCTTAAGGAAGAGCAATTTCTTGCTTTATGCAAGCAAAAAGATAGCTATTTTAATATAAGAAGCAAGTTAACTCTAAACCGAGATCTAAAATGATGCACATAATTTTTGGTATTGGTCTGGAACCTCATACAACAATTGTTCCATCTTCTAATGGTATGGACCATATGGGATTTAAACCACCTAGTGAATGGGACAACTACTATAATATTCTTGCACTAGATGGCCAAAATCTCAATTATTCAAGCCTGCAAACTAAAGAAAATGATGATGCATTTAAAGAAAATCAATAGTGCTTCAACAGCATGTACAAAACTTCTAATTCTTTTCTTCGTACAAAATTTGCTACTCTACAAGCATCTATTAATGCAGCAACTTTTTCTCAAATAGCTATCTTAGGGAGTTCGACATCAGCATCTAAGCCTCATCAATCCTCACAAATTACAATAAAGCTATTAGAAGCACGACAAGTTAATATGCTACAAAACAATTATCTGTTATTGCAAGATTCTCGAATGTATGATGGTGCTGGTACTATAAAATTGGATGATACTTCTTGTTTATAATATAAGCAACAGATTGGTTTACTTTTGATCCTAGTCCGCAAAAGCTACTGCATCATCTAATGATGACCTCACAAACTTTATATTTGTTGTTCATGGTTGGACCTCAATGGATACATATAGAACAAGGTTCTATTTTAATAGGGTTACAAATAAGGATAATGAAAGAGGCCCCGTATGAGTACTTTGACAAGTAATAGAAGAAGTTTCTTTGATTTTCAACCTTGAGAACAAGGTTGATTTTAAGGGAAGTGGAATGATAGGATTCCCTAATTTTAAAGATCTTTTTAAATCTATAAGATTCCTTTGATTTGAAGAATCTAGTTATTATGAAAAACTTTTGACCTTAGACAATGATTTATTTTCTCAATTATGCATTAGTTCATTAGAAGGTTTATTTATATAATTGTATTTACTTTTTCTTAAATAATTAACATTTCAACCCTATAAATATGTAAATAATATTATTGGTTCCTTTTGTTTGGAGGCTCAACCTTTTTGAAGTGAAGTTAACCCCTCTTAAAGCGGTCATCTGAAGGCATGATACCCTCAAGTAATCATAATTATCCTAAATTTTTTATTCTATCTATTAGTGTGATCGGGTTCGCAATAGGATGTTGCTTGATGAGGATGTAAAACCCCCACCTTTTGGGTCACCCAACAAGGACCGTGACCCACTTGTCTTCCTAAATGGAGGCGCTATGCCTCAAGAGCGATGGAGGTTTGGAATTGAGCGATAATGCTTGGGTGGGGCTTGGCTACAAAGCTAGCTCTCTCTTTCTTTCAATCTCACACTCTCTTCCACAACTCCAAATATTCTCTCATTCTCTATAAATCAAAGCAAGTTCACCTTTCTCTATAATAGTTCTATTAGCTTTCAACATTGATTTAAATTTGAAAGATAGGGATTGTTTACTATTACCAAATCACATTCACGTCACTTTAGGAGACACTACGCAAACATGATATGGATGCTTTGAATAAATTGTTTTAGGTTATTATGAGGTTTTAAATATTAGTTAATGCAACAGATAATGGATATCGCCCGTTTTATCACTATTTAATAATGGTAAAAATCAAAATAATAGCCACAATCAAACATTATAAAATCATCATTATTTAATAATATGACCATTTATTTGGATTAAAGAATAATTGACCTTACATATTGCACCATTTTGTGAGATTGGAAAGTGGTGGTTTTTGGAACAAATTATTCGAAAAGTTAGCATGCTGTTGTTCCTTCGTGCCAACTATTCTCATCCATTAGCCAAGTAGTATAAAAGGTGAAGAATTTTGAACGAACATTAATCAAAATATTGAATCAGCCTTGAAAATTTTAGATATGGAAGTATGCTATCAATTATTAGCATTTTGAAAAGTTATAAATAAGGAAACTATGAAATTTTAATCATATATTTTAGTAGAAGATTAATTATAATTGAGTTTTTTAAATTATTAGCCAGTAGATCCAAGAAAGAAATTCCAAACAAGAGAATATATTGCTATACTTTAATTCTAAATAAATAAAATTTGGCCAAAGTTGTACCATTGAGGTATGGATGCAATCTTTTATGCCAGTTAAGGTGTTTATGTTTTATTTGTAAACTTAAGATATGTTTCTAAAATCATCTTGCCATATTTGGAGTTTTTAGATTTTGAATGGAATGAATTACTGGATTTGGAGGAACATTTATGCATTCAATTTTGTCAAGGACTTTTTCCCCTTTTTCCTTCCCTAAGCAATAGAATTTCATTCTATGTATTATTTTATATCTTATATTTGAGCAAATCACTTTTCCATGTATCATTATTAGATGATTTATTTATCTATTGATCTTATCAAATCATGTCATTGCCCATCTTAAAGGCAATTGGGTTTAGTAAGTATCCACTGTCTCTCTTCCTTTTCACTTAATTTCTTTTACACCTATTATATTTCTTTTTCTTTTCTTCCTTTATTCTTTCCTTTTTTTTTCTTTTTTAATTATTTACTTTTTCTTCTTATTTGTTTTTCTTCTGCTTCCCGTCTCCCTGCAACCTAACCCTCTGGTCCTGTTTCTTTCCAGCCACGAGAGGGGCCCGATTAGACTGCTTCAACTTCCTTATCTCCTCAGCACGAGCCTCGGCCTCCTTCTGGAGCTGCCGGAATATGTCATCAAATTCATTATACGCCGGTGGGCGCTTGGGATCGTAAATCTGCGAGAACTCCTTGCGGACGGCAGCGAGGAGATCATCGACGTAGAGGAGGTGGAGAATCCGCTGGTAGACGGCGACGAAGACAAGACCGAGGTCGTTGTAGAAGGCCCACTAGAGCGTGTAGGCGGCGCCACCCGTGGGCGCGTCGTAGCTGAAGGAGGTCTCGGCGGAGCGCTCCTCGAGGAGGCATGAGCGGATAAGGGTGTCGATTGGGGAGCCCTTAAGGGCGTTGCCCCACGACCATAGGATCAGCCCGCCCCGGGTGAAGATCAGCAGCTGCTCCAACATCTATCCTCCTCGAATTCCCTGAAAAGTCGATCAGCTCCAGGATCCAAGGTCCAAATATTGGAAAACTTTGATATAAATCGGGTGAGAGAGAGATAAAGAGAGAGAAGCGATCGGGATAGATTGGAACCCCTTGAGATCAGCGATCGACAGAAACGATTCATACCTAGATTGCGTTCGGCCTTGGAGAAACCCTAGAATAAATAAACAAATAAATAAATAAATAAAAAGCTAGAAAACAGAGAGAGAGAGAGAGAGAGGAGATGGTTTCGTCGTTTTTGGGTGGAGGTGGGGATATATATCGGAGTGGGGGCCGGGGAAAGAGACCTGAGCCGTTCGAAGGGGTCGAAATGCTGCCGCGAGGAGGCGGGCGCGGGCCGGGTCAGGGCCCGGTCGGCTGAGACCGTTGATTTCGACCGGCCAGATCTGACTAACTGGTACCCGAAAGCTCATGCAATGACCGCCCAAGCCCGAAACCCAGCCACCGTCCGGCCCACTGTATACCCTAGCGAGCGGAGAGCCAAGTATAAGTTGCTATGAAGAGAGATCAATTTATTTATTCATTAGTTTAAAATTTAAGAAAGACGAGAGCTAAAATCTTTTGTTCGGATGGTACACGAAGCAGAAGAGGAAAGAATTGGGGTGAAGTATTTTTTATGAAACCTCTCATGTTTTTTTTTATCCCTTAGAAAAAATGAAGAGGCTTTGAAATTATAAAATCTTCTCTTTCTTCTTTCTTTTTTTAATGCCCAAGCTCTTTTATATTTTTTCCCCTTCTTATCTCTTGTATCTAAATTTCTCCTTTTTAATTTTCTTTCTTTTTTTTTTTTTCTTTTCCGTTATAATATCCTAAAATAGCTACACATCAAATTTAAAAAAAAAATTGAAGAGCTTATAATTTGAGTTTATTTATTATCATTAACTTGTACTAAAGTTTTTAAAGCCACATAAACTTGATCTTAGGCTAAAAAGGTTTCAAACAATACAAATGATAGGTGATTGATTTTACTTAGGTTTCTTATATAAAAGCATACTTATTTTATTATTTAAGTGAAAAATTATAGATTGATATTTATATTAAAATATATTTTATCTCTACACGTATTAATCAAGGAAAGAAACTCTTTCTCCACTAAAAGAATTATTAAAATTTTAGATAAAATTAGAGAAAATAGGAAAGGCCCCAAGCTCGTGAAAACTATTTTCATCTTTAAAGATAAGAAACTCAAAAAATTAGTATCAAGTCCTCTAATTTCACTCTTAGAATCCACTACCTTCCTATCTTCTAATTAATTTACTAAAGAATACATATAATATTTAATACAATTAAAAGTAAAATAAAAATAATATAAAAATTAAAGATTATGAAACTATTAAAAGTGATCATTTTAAATATTTAGGATTAATTATTTAATAAAAAAAGATTGAGGATGATGTTGTCCATAAGATTAAAGTAGATTGGATGAAATGAAGAAGTGCAATTGGAATATTATATAATTATAAAATATCTAGTAAGTTGAAAAGAAAGTTTATAGGATAGCCATGAGATTAGCTATATTTATTGGCATAAAGTATTAGATAGTTAAAAAATATACATGCAAAAAATGAATGTAGCATAAACAAGAATTTTAAGATCGATATGTAGTAATTAATAAAATGGAGGAAGCAGATTCATGTAGCCAAACCCATGTAGTTGGGAAAAGGCTTAGATGAGTTGAGTTGAGTTGATGTGTGGTAATTAAGAAAAGGTAAAATAAGAAATGAATCATTCATACAAAAATAGAAGTAGCTTCGATTGACAATAAATTAAGGAAAGAATGACTTACATGATTTGAATATACAACATAGACTTATAAATGCATCTATGCAAAGAAGTGACTTAATAAATATAGAAAAAAATATCTTATTAAAAAAAATTAGAATAAAGCAAAATAGAGAAAAATGATTCATTTAACTGATCTCAATTAGTTTGGGATTAGGATTTTGTTGTTGTTATTTGTTATGGACCATTTTTAGATGAACATAAAGAGAAATCTCTTTCCATCTAGAAATTTACCAAAATTCTAAGGAAAATCAAGGAAAAAAGGGGAAGGAATCCAATTTGAATAGTTATTTTTTCTATTTCTACCCATCTAATTATTGTCCCTACTTTGACTCTTAGAGTGGATTGGATTCATCTTTCACAAATTTCCTCTTTAATTGAGATTATTTTTAAATTATCAACCTTATTTTTTTAATTATTGATTAATCCAATTCATTTATTATGCTTCTCTCTCCCAAACACCCTGTTGAATTTCTAAGTTATTTTCCTATCTTGGCTCTTAAAATCTTCCATCATTTTATCTCTAATTAATTGGGCCACTCTTTTGATTTATCTTTCCATGGATTTTTTCTTTATTCTCTATTATTTTCTAAATGATCATCCTTGGTTTTCAATTATTATTCAATCAAGTCTATCTTCTTTGCTTCTCTCTCATAATAAGTTTGCTAAGTCTTTTACCTTACACATAGCTAAGATAAAATTTTTCATAATTTTAGTACTTTAAAAACTCATCTAATCCTCAACTAGATTCTATTAGCAATGCCTTCCTTTTTAGCATCTTTATAACCCACATCCATTTCAAAACTATCATCAACTTCAAAGGACAAGAAGTCCAAAGAATTGGTATCAAATCATATAAGTTATATCAAATTATATAAGTTAAATGGCTTAACTTAATTAATTTTTTTTCATTTATTATGACAACTTAAGCAGTCATATACCAAATATTTATGTATAGATGCTAAATTTTGTTCACCAAAATAGTCCAATTAATTATTTAATATATTTTACCTATAATTTAAATTATACCAATTTTAAATATAATTTTTTACCTAATTATTTAATTAATTAAATTTATAATTTTACTATTTTTCTATGTATCACATGAAAATTATACTTTTTTATTATATAAAAAATATCACATAGAGAAGTAAATAAATCGAGCATAGTTTTTAAAATAATGCTATTGAGCTACCGTTATGTGCACTAAATAATTCTTTTGTCACGTAAGAACCAATACAATTCAGGGATGTTGCCAATTGATTATGGATTTCAGCTTATAATAGGCATCTCAACACGTAAAGGTTAGCCATACTTATTAAAAAATCAGCAACTTAATTAATTACCTTTTCTAAGTATAGAGGGATAAATGATGTTTCTTGGGGTTGACATAACCATCCTTAAGATCCTTAACAAGGGATGAATGCATTTGAACTTGCTACAACTCAACTCAACTTAACTCATCTAAGTCTTTTCCCAACTACATGGGGTCGGCTACATGAATCCGCTTCCTCCACTCTGCTCTATTCAGGATCAAGTTGATATTTAAATTACATATGCTAATCTAGGTCTACCTCTACCTCTATTTTTACTATGAATTATTAAAAAATCACTCTTTCTAACTGAAACATCTAAAGGTCTACATTATATATATCCAAACTACTGTAATCATCCTTCTCAATGCTAAATCATCCTTCACAATGCAAAGTTGAAAAACTTTGAACTCGCTAGTTAACCAAAAAATAATTGTTGCTAAATCATCCTTGACAATGCGAAGTTGAAAAACTTTGAATAGCTTTCTTTATATCCCATCAAGTAGCTAGTAATACAGCAATTAAAGCAAAAGAAATGTGAATAGAAATTGATTCAATTAACAATATCTTCCCAAATTAATTCTTAATTAAAAATCCTGCACCAGTATTATGTGTTTTTATTGAATAATTGAAATTAATTTTTAATACTCTTGAATATGAATGTTGCTGTGAAATAAAAAGTATTTGATAAGGGTGTAAAACCCCAACTTTTTTGGGTCACCCAATAAGGACCGTGACCCACTTGTCTTCCAAAATAGAAGCACCATGCCTCAAGAGCCATGGAGGTTTGGATTTGAGCGATAATGCTTGGATGTGACTTGGCTACAAAGCCAGCTCTCTCTTTCTTTCTGTCTCACACTCCCTCTCCCACCACTCCAAATATTCTCTCATTCTCTATAAATTGAAGCAACTTCATCTTTCCCTTTCGCTAAAGACTTCATTTGATTATGATGATTGCTGCCCTAGCTACATGGATACACCTTTGATTCAACGGTTAGTTTTCTCTTCCTTTCTTCCTCTCTTTCTCCTTATCTTTGAGCTATTAAGTTTCGGATCATTAATTTGGTATTATTTGCATGTAAATTTTATCTACAAGAGCCCTTCCTTTTTAACTTTAGCCTATTAAAAAAAAGAAAAAAAGGGAATAAGTTGTGCATTATGTGCCCAATGCCTTATTAATTCAAAGTTTTATATTCTTCCACAAGAAAATGCTATGGAGCTACACCATTTTAAATTCTACTCACCAACACTATTTAGTCCTCATTTATGAGGGTTATGAAACAACCTTGGAGGACCTGTTTCATATTTGTGATCTAGAAATAGGAAAGATATTGTGCATGACTATCTTTTTACTGAAATCCAAAGTCCATTTGACCTAGCTGTCCTTGGAGACTAGTTCTCAGGGCCATGCTAGCCCCTACCTCTTGGGTTTTCTCTATCTTTTTCTCAACATAACTTTGTAACCCAGTTAGTCAACATCCATGCGAATACCTAATTGGCACAACATGATATGATATAAAATATACGATACCAACAATTGTTACACTATTGATGCTGGCATAGAAAACAAAATGTGTATCAAGGGACAATATGGGTGGTTGTTGCACCTCACTGTTATAGTAATGGTACAACTGATACACACAGGATCTTGAACATTTTATTGTATCAATTTAACCATATGTATGTGTGGATGTATTGGCATGTAAATGCATACATAATTACATGCATATTACCTAAAAGACATACATACATATATACATATAAGTTTGTATATATATACATATAGGTATCTGTACAAAGGCATTGCAAGCAATTCCTTCATCCTAAATATTGCATGCAAAGGCCACAATACTAGCAATGCCATAAAATACTACGTATTGAGTAGCAGCAGGAACCAAGAAGGCATCATCTACAAGGCCTTGAACAAGTGGAATCTATAGAACAAATATAGCAGTAGAGTAGCAGCAGAAGGTAATATATCTAGCAAAGGAAAAACTACATGATAGCACATCATAAGAATAGTTGCATAATAAAACTCTAAAACCAACTATATTAAATAATAATTATCTTAATGAATGTGTTTAAAGATGCCAATAGAATCCAACAAATCCAAAGTAATTTACAAATATGTTTTTTATCCAAAAATTCTAACCTACATCACATCAAAGAGAAACCACATGTACTTTAAAGTTCATAACAAAATATAGAAAAATGATCAAGCTTGAAGTTCATTTCGATCGGTGCCTAGACAGGTGCCACTTGCAACATAAATAGAAAATAAATATTTAAATATGATTAGATAAACTTGTAGGCAAAAATAAGAAAAAATATAAAGTATTGTGGAAATAAATGTATTACCAATGTCAAAGGTCATGCAATGTAAGCTCCAATAGTATCTTAAATTTTTCTATATTGTTCATCAAACCTTATCCACTTTCACTGTCTTAATATATATCTCATAAAATTGGGACCCAGGTGCATTCTTTCTCATAGTTTTACTTGGATCCTTGCCTACAAGAGTTCTTAGTGCCATATCAATTGAGGCATTTTGGCACTCTTTATCATAACTCTATTTTCTTCCTTATATATATATATATATATATATATATATATATATATATATATATATACTAATAAGAAAAAAGTTAAAGGATAGCTGGGATAATCAATTATAAAGATAATTATCATATGCATTAGAACTTAATTACCTTAAGATGTCTTACATAATTTTATATTTTTTGTTATATTTTCCTATAATTTATGAAATATATTATGATAAGTTTTTGTTAATAGGTGCAGTTCATCTCAATCAGCTGGTGATAGTTGCAAGAAATATGAGAATTGCCTCTCCATCTTCTACAAGTAGAGCTTCTACTATCTTTACAACATAAGTGATAAGTAAAGGAATTCTGATCAATAATAGGCAAGGGTTTAAATCTGAACTAACAGAAATTTGGAGCAGGTATATCCCAATTTGAGACAAAAACATAGAGTTTTCAGGTTAGTATTGAAAGTGTTTCAATAATCTGAACGTCATATGTATATCATGAATAGAATGTTCATGCACACCCAGAAGCATAGCAGCAAATCATTTTAAAACATTAATTAAATATGAACTCTGCAACAAGCTCAAAAAAAATGCAAACATCCCTAAATTATCATCAATGTAACAAGATTCATAAGTTTCTTAAAAATTCTTGAAGTCTTCTTGACAGCTTGACTCATTAAATTATCGGCAAATTATTTATCAGTTTGCAGTTTACGTTGTGAACATATTACAGAATTCCCAAAATCCGCAAAATAAATCATGAACTACAAATTACTCAGATAAGTTCTCAAGAGCAGAAACACCTTTCTAGATTAGCAGGTAACTGTGTAAGAATGTTCAAAGAAATTTTATATTTAAAAAGATAAAATACCTAATAATCGAAGGATAAAGACTATTAAAGTGGAGGAGTAATATATATACTCATCATATAAGCCCTTTTTAGGTTCTAAAACCAAGCCACCAGAGTAGGCAGGACCTTTCTTGCCTTTTCCTTGATCAATGTCTCGGGAATCATTATCTAGAGAAGAATTGTTCGCATTTAAGTCATCAACATCCTCACAATCTACACCAGCATTTAGTTTCTACTTTGTGGTGTTTAATTCTTCATCGCATGCAGAATCTTATCTGAAACTTTGTACCTCTTTGCATGAAAAGAATGCAACAGAAGGTGCTCCACTCTCTGTGCTCTTGCACCATGAAGATGTGGCATGTGATAAACAGTATTTTGGCTAAGCTCTAGATGAGTTGTCCTGATCAATGCTACATGATAAGATACCTGAATAGTTTTGCCCTAAAGATTGCCACTGATATTAGTTAACTGCCGAGTAAGGAGAAGAATGCTCAAATGAAACATAAGTTCCAAAGATAGCCAGGCATCGGTCTCAGCATGCTCAACCTACTTCCAAATAAGAAATCACCATTTAGCATATAGATGCAACTTGCTGAGTCCAAGTAGAGTAGGCAGATTCCAAAATCTATGTTTTACCTAAAAAATTTTGTTCTGTTTAAAACCTATAAGTTCAAGAAGTGATCCTGATGTTTGGAACATGGCAGGAATTTCATGTGGAGAAATTTCCTCCCTATATTTGTTGAGTTGTGTTTTTGCAAGTTGGGTCAAAGAATAACTTACATAAAGAGGGCCACATATATTATAGAGGGGAAAAACAGGCAAACTCGAGCCTTCCATGATAGAAATTTAAAATCTAATATACCTCCTTCAAAAGGACACAGAGGCATCACATAAGAGCGACCTGCAATGCAAGACATGATTCCTGGACTAGCTCCAGATCCATAAGAGCATTTCCTTAGCGAGCTTTGTCATCACAGAGTACTTAAGGCGACCAATCTTGACCACATGCTACCAGGCACCTTGCAAGCCTGCATTGAGAGAAATATGCATCTTCTTGTTATATAAATAATTTAAAAGAGAAAGGCTAGTTATATAAATAGAGTACACATGAGAAAAAGGAGGTTTCAGAGAAAGCAAGCAGTAAAAATAATTAAAATTGAAGAACTAAAGCTTCCAAAGATCTGAAAGTGAGTTGGGCCATGCCCAAGTCTCACTACAAGAACAATGACTTGTGCCTACGATTTTTGCACCTACGAATTTAAAATCAGAGGCAAAGATATCTTTCCCTACGATTTTAAAAATTGTAGGTAAAGATTGGATAGCAAAAAGGCTAGACCCTTTCCCTATGATTTTTTGAGAATCGTAGGTAAAGGCTCTGGACCTTTCCCTACGATTTTTTGAAAATTGTAGAGAATTTTTTTTATCAATAAATTTTTGAAGGCAAAATTACCCGCCAATAATTTTTTGAAAAAGTCTTTCCCTACGATTTTCAAAAAATCGTAGGGAAAGGCTGTAGAACTTTTCCTACGATTTTCACAAAAATCGTAGAGAAAACCCTTTCCCTACGATTTTCAAAAAACTCATAGGGAAAGGTCTACAGCCTTTCCCTACGATTTTTTGAAAATCGTAGGGAAAGACTTTTTCTTGATCAACAAATTTTGGAAGGAAAAATCACCCGCCAATATTTTTTTTGAAAAGTCTTTCCCTACAATTTTCACAAAAATCGTAGGTAAAGGCTCCTGTAATATTTTTTTCATTCTAAACTTTTACCTACGATTTTCATGAAAATCGTAGGGAAAGGCTATACACCTTTCCCTATGATTTGCACAAAAAATGTAGGGAAAGTTGTATACCTTTGCCTAGGGAAACCATTTCCCTATGATTTTCATAAAAATCGTAGGAAAAGGCTATAGACCTTTACTTATGATAAACTAAAAATTGCAAGCAAAGATTTCCTTTGCCTACGACATTCATAAAAATCATAGGCAAAGGTCCAAAGGAAAAGCTTCCTAAACCTTACCTTATGGAAAAAGTCTTTATGCACCGGACTTCAGTGCACAAAACGCGCATAAGGCGCATGCATTGGCTGCGCGCCAGTGCGAGCGTGCATGCAGAGGGCACTGCGGCCCAATGGATCGTGGCATGCTCACGTGCGTGGCGCGCCATGGCCCAATGTGCCATGGCATGCGCGCTCGGATGGGTGCGCGGCCAATGGCCATGCCTGGTGCATGCTTTGTGCACCAGAATCCGGTGCACAAAGACTTTTCCTACCCCATGATGGTCTTTTTCGATTCTTCACAACTTCCCTCATTCTGCCTCCCTTCGTCCGTGAGCTACCAATCCGGAGCTTACCTGATCCTTCCCTAATGAAGGACTTAGGCCAAGGCTTCGCCAAAGCCCCAACACCCGTAAGCCACCAATTTGTCTCTCAAGATCTTTCCTTTCTTCCCCCTCTTTCCTCCACTCTTTCTTCCGCCGCCATCGTCGGAAACCCTAACCCCAATCTACCTCTGAATACTAATCCTAACCCTAACTTCAATCCAAACCCCACCGTTGCGACACCGCCACCTCTGTCAATTTTGACCTTTTCCCCTTTGTTCCGGTCCGTGGGCGCCCCTCCCATGCCCCAGTACTTCATCCCAAATTCCAGCTTCCAAGGCCCGATGGTGCAAAACCCTGGCATCCAGCCTCCTGGGGTCTTGGATTCGGTTTTGATCATGCTGCTATTAAAATCGTTCTGGATGGGTTTAGTTGGGCCATATTCTATATGCAATTGTTTTTTTTCTTATAGTGATGTTGCCTGCAATTATTAGAGTGGCTGACAAAATAGAAATGGCTAAGCATGCTTATTATTACTACAGTCCAGTAAAACTTTCTTACCGTCCATGTGGTTAGAATGTGGACCATCCATCTAAGATTGTAATTTGGGGTGGTTGTCATTTTTTAAAAAAAATAAAAATATAATTTTTATTTTTAAAAAAAATTGTAATAAAAAAATATCATTGATCATCATCATTACTTTTATTTTTTATAATTTTGATAACAAAAATATATTTGATAACTATTATTATTATTTTTTATTTTTTTATACAATAAAAATTCTTTTAAGAAGCTTTTTTTTCATAAAGTTATTTTTATTTTGAAGAAAAAATCAATTGCAAATATTTTTCCTAAAAAGCCTTTCTTTATAATTTTCACGAAAGTCAGAAAGGAAAAATGATCCGGCAAAAATTTTTTCACGAGAAGCTTTTCCTTGGTTTAATGAATTTTTTTTAAATTTTTTTTAAAATCATAAAAAAGGCTCAACAATTTTTTTAAAAATAAAAACATCAAACAAAAATTTTTAATTAAAAGCATTTCCTTATCTTTCCTTACGATTTTCATAAAGCTATCTTTCCCTATGAAAATCGTAGGGAAAGCATACTTTTTTCTTTCGCGTACGCAAAGCCCTTTGCCTACGAGTTTTATTAACTCGTAGGCAAAGGTAGGGAAAGGCAAACAAAATAAAACTCCACCCGACACCTCACTTCCGTCCCTATCTCCCTTCTGCCTCTGCCCTAACTCCCGAGTTGCACCCTAAAATGAGGCATTGGAGGCGGCGGAGGAGCGCTCGACTGCGCCGGAGGTCCAGCAGAAGGGGACACTGTGGAAGGAGTCGACGGCGGTGTGGGAAGAGGGGAGCGAGGCGATGGGGTGGGGGGCGTGGCGGGCCTTGCAGAGGCGGATGACTGGGGTGGCGGCCAGACACCGGAATCCCAGGTAGGACTGCACCGCATCGTAGAGCTTGTTCAGTGACGACCCACCATTCTCGTCGATGATGATGGTGGCCGAAGAAGGCGGAGGCGAGAGAGGTCAGGCAGCCGGCTGCACAATGGGCCTTAAGGAGCAGCACCCAGGTAATCTGCTTCGCGTTCTTCCCCTGCCGGCCCTTCCGCGGCCGGGCACCTGCGAACTCCGCCTCTCCACCGCCGTCAACGCCGATGCCTAGTCATCTTCGTCGTCAGGGGAGATCTCCGAGATGCTCTAACTCCCATCATCGCTGGTCCCTGGCCCTCGGAATACCTGGTGCAAGAAGGATGAATTCTTGGAGATTTTCCATCTTCTGTTTCTTGGTTATTCAACTGTTTCTTTATGCTTGTTTAGCCAAAAAAAATGGTGAAGGGTGTTGTTTCATTTGCATGGCAAAGTGTTCTCTCACATTGGATGATTTCATTTTTGGATTTTATGTGCTACTTTTGGAAACTTTCATTGATAATGGTCCTTTTCTTGTGGTTCTAATGTTGGATTATTGAATACTGACTGTTCTAATTATTCATTCCTCATGTTGTGACCTGTTTTCTTTGTTTTTTTGTCTTTTCCTATGTTTTTCTGCCTTCACTTCTTGCTTTTCTAGAGGATTTCAAGAGCTCGCATAGTGTTATACAGGCTTCTTCCTTGTTTTACATTAAGCATGTGATATTAGGAATTTTTTAACTTGAAAACATCCATTCTATTCTTTTCTAGCTGTTATTTTCTGTAATATCTTTTCCTGTACCATGGAGTATAAACCTAAGATGCTCTAGTTATGTAATTTTTAATTTGTAGAACCTGTATAACATAATAAATATCATTATATTTCAGGTTCAAAGGCTGCAAAAATTGCTTTTTCTTGACATTCATAGTTTCATATTCAGCTTATTCATATCTTGTTAAAAGACTTATGAGTGCATATTCTTTAAGTTCATTTACCATTTCAATCAACCAATTCTATACTTTATTGTTTGGAATAACCTTTATTTCTTCAACATTAATTATGATCTATTTTATCTTGCCACCATAGAATGCTTTTTAAGATCCT
>UESW01003869.1:595061-720977 GCA_900491605.1 Calamus simplicifolius | reverse complement strand
TCTTGCCTCCAAATTTCTTTTTATGGAAGGGCCTTTTTCTCATAAACTTTCTGAATTTTTTGGCCAAGAGAGCAGTTTCCTCATCATCTTCATCATTACTTTCACTGCTGCTCTCTTCCATTTCTGCAGTCTTGAGGGCAAGTGTTTTCCTTCTTTTGTATCCTCCTCAACATGCTGCTTCATTGTTAACTCGTGGGTCATTAAGGATCCTAGAAGCTCCTCTAAAGGTAATGCATTGAGGTCCTTTGCTTCTTGGATAGCAGTGACTTTTGCTTCCCACGATCTTGGTAGTGACCTAAGAATTTTGCGCACAAGATCAGCATTAGAATAAATTCTACCAAGACTTTTTAAACCATTCACAATATCAGTGAATCTAGTGAACATGCATGTGATGGTTTCAGTTTGTTCCATTGTAAACAATTCATATTTGTGAACCAAAATATTTATTTTGATTCTTTAACTTGGTTTGTTCCTTCATGAGTTATTTCCAACCTATCCCAAATTTCTTTTGCGGAATTACATGTTGAGATTCGGTTGAATTCATTTGAGTCTAAGGAACAATATAAAATATTAATGGCTTTAGCATTTAAGTTGTGCCATTCTCCTATCATTATCATTCCAATCCCTTTCGGGTTTAGGAACAAGAATGCCTTCAACTAAGGTGTGTGGGTGTACTAGGTCCATTAGTTATTACTCCCCACAATTCATAGTCCGAAGCTTGAATGAATATTCTCATTCTAGCTTTCCAATATGAATAGTTGGTTCCATTAAATAAAGGAGGTCGATTCGTAGAATGACCTTCAGCAAAACATGAACCAATTTGTGTTGCCATATGGATCTTTAGCCCTTGATCGTGAGATCAAATTCTAAATGAGCACTTGCTCTGATACCAATTGTTGGCCCAGATGGCAACCCAAGAGGGGGGGGGTGAATTGGGTTCTTAAAAATTTAAGACTTTTTAACTTTAGTTGATTAGTTAGCAAGATGTGCAAGTGAGAGGCTAACTAAAATCAATACAAGCAAATAAAGAGAGATAGAGAAAGAGAAAATATGGCACGGCAAACACAAGATAATTTTATAGTGGTTCGGTGCAATCAACACCTACGTCCACTCCCAAGATTCACTTGGGTCCACACTATAATCTCTCTAGATTACAGCCGAGTTGTTTTCCAAGCTCACAACTCAAACTTGTTGTTTTCCGGGTGCACAACGAACCCAGCTGGTTTTAACTCGGGCTTACCAGCACAAAACCCTACACGTTGTTTTTCACGGGCTCACAACTAACCCAACACAAGCACTCCGGCTTGTAACGAGGTATACCAACCTCCACTGATTCAATCCACTGATTGAATCAGCAAACAATAAGAATAAAGTGTTTGAACAATGAAGTGCTCCCCTTGAGCAAATATACAAATGAAGTACAAAAATAAAGGGTTAGAAAAGCCTGATTGTATTGCAGATGGTAGTGGCTTTGGCTTTCTTCCTTCTTCTCTTTAACTCCTCTTGAAACGTTGAATCACGCCTCAGCAAGATTCTTGACCGTTGAAGTCTTTGGAGTTGAGATGAAGCTTTTTCCTCTTTTGAAAATCCTCCGATTTGACCTTTGAAATGCTTGTGGATTTTCTTTTGACTCTTGTGGATTGATGAGAAGGAGCAGACGAAACTTCACTTGGATTTCACTCCTTTTGAATCACTCTCCTTTGAGCTAGATGATTTTTCCAATATGCTCTGTTTTTCCCTCTTTTCAAAGATATTCTTTTCTCTCTTTTTGATTTTCTCTTGATTTTTGATTTGAAAAGAGCTCCTCTATTTATAGAATCTGCAAAAATATATCCGTTAGAAACAAAGAAAAATAGCCGTTATTTGAAAATCTTACCGTTGGAGCTGATGTGTCATCGTGAAAAATCGCGTCCAGATTTCGTGGAGTCGGCTCGAGCTTTGTGGGAGTCGGCTCGCACAGTCCATTCCAGAAACACCTAACTTTCAGGGTCGACTCGCGATATGCGGGGAGTCGACTCGAGAAGTGCTCAAAAATGAGTTTTCTGTTGAGTCGAGTCGGCTCGCACAGTCTTGAGTCGGCTCGCGAAGGTCAGGGGTCGACTCTTGAAAACTCAAGTGTCGACTCAGGACAACATTGAAAATCAGACTTGGGGAGTCGACTCGGAAACCCTTGAGTCGGCTCGGGAGCGATACAAAAATCAGAAAAATGTTCTGATTGACTTTAAAACTTGTCCCAATTAATTAAAATATAAATGTGACTTGAATACATAAATATGACATTAAGCATGGATTCAAGACATGTTTCAAGAATTCATAGATTAAAATATATTATGTAAAATTTCTTTTCAAATCTCAAATAGAGTTTGAAACTTCTTTTTCTAATTGATTCAAAACTCATTAATTAAACCATTGATAGTCCATTCCTTTCAATTTGAATAAGCTCAAGGTTTTTGATAATAAACTCATTGTTTTCTTTAAAATACTCATGGCTTTTGGAAATCATCAAAATCAATAAAGTTGAGGCAATTATGATTCAATAATTTCTCAACATTATGTTTTTCAACCTCTTTCCTTAGTTTATCATTTTCATTAGAGATTGATTCTTTTTCTTTTATTAAAATTTCATTTTCAGATTTAAGTTTCTTAACTTCATTATTAAGATTTTCCTTATTCTTGAATGAAAGTTAAGTTTTCATTTTTCAAAATTTTGTATTTCTTTTTCAAAACTTTGAAATCACCAACAAGTTCATTAAAAGCATCAAAAAGTTCATCAAAAGCAAATTCATCGCAAGGGTTTCGGAACTTACCTCATCATTGTCGTTTGCCATAAAGCAAATGTTTGCAACTTCCTTTTGTTCTTCTTCTTCGGAAGAAGATTCATCGCTGTCACTCCATGTTGCACATAGCCTTCTTTTTCTTTTTGTAGGCTTTCTTCAATTTTGGACAATCATTCTAAAGTGCCCTGGTTTATTACACTCATAGCAAGTCAAGGGGTCTTTCTCTTTTTCTTTGTCCTTGTCCTTGTTTTTATCTTTTCTCCTTCCCACTTAGCTCCAATTTTTTTCTTGTGGAAGGGTTTCTTTCTCCTCATAAATCTTTTAAATTTCTTTGCTAAGAGAGCAGTCTCTTCATCATCATCATCATCATCACTGCTGCTCTCTTCTTCTTTTGCAGCCTTGAGGGCAATATTTCTTTTTCTTTGTTCCTCCTCTACATACTGCTTCATAGTCAGCTCATGGGTCATTAGGGATCCTAGAAGCTCCTCTAAGGGTAAGTGTTGAGGTCCTTTGCTTCTTGGATTGCAGTCATTTTTGCTTCCCATGTCTTGGAAGTGACCTAAGAATTTTTCGAACAAGTTCAGAGTTAGTATATGTCTTACCAAGACTTTTCAAACCATTTACAATATCAGTGAATCTAGTGTACATGCATGCAATGGTTTCAGTTGTTCCATGCTAAATAATTCATATTTATGAACAAGAATATTAATTTTAGATTCTTTTACTTGATTGGTACCCTCATGGGTAACCTCTAATCTATCCCAAATCTCCTTTGCGGAATTACATGTGGAGATTCTATTAAATTCATTAGCATCTAGGGAGCAATATAAGACATTCATGGCCTTAGCATTAAGCTGTGCCATTTTCCTATCATTATCATTCCAATCCCTTTCGGGCTTAGGAACAATAGTGCCATCATAACATGTGTGGGTGTACTAGGTCCATTGATTATAACACCCCATAATCATAATCAGAAGCTTGAATGAATATCCTCATTCTAGCTTTCCAATATGAATAGTTGGAACCATTAAACAGTGGAGGTCTATTCGTAGAATGACCTTCAGCAAATGATCCAACTTGATTGCCATTTGGATCTTTAGCTCTTGATCGTGTGATCAAAATCTAATGAGCACTAGCTCTGATACCAATTGTTGGCCCAGATGACAACCCAAGAGGGGGGGGGGTGAATTGGGTTCTTTAAAAATTAGCCTTTTAAAAATGTTTTGCTTAAGAAGAATGAAGGCAATAGCAATGCAAATACAAAGTGCAGTGAATAAAACAGAGATAGAGAAGAGTCAATGAAAGCACGGCAAACACAAAGATTTATAGTGGTTCGGTGTATCCAACACCTACGTCCACTCCCAAGATTCACTTGGGTCCACACTATAATCACCCTAGATTACAGCAGAGTTGTTTTACAAGCTCACAACTCAAACTTGTTGTTTTTCCGGGTGCACAACGAACCCAGCTGGTTTTCAAGGGCTCACCAACACAAAAACCCTAACACAAGCTTAACCAAGCTTGAACCGAGGTAAGACTACCTCCTCTAGTTCAATCCCTCAAATTGAACTAGACACAAAGAATAGAAGTATTGTTTTTCAGTTACAAAGCTCCTTAATGAGTAGATAAACAATTATAAGAATAAAGTTTAGAAAAGCCTGATTTGCAGATGGTTGGCTTATGAGATTTTCTTCTTTTCTTCTTTCCCTCTTCTCCTTGCTAGATTGAATCAAGCCTCAGCTCTGATTCTTCACAGTTGAAGCAGTTGAGAAGGTTTTGAGCTTTTCTTCTTTTCTTCGAAAGTTGAAAATCTTTTGATTTGCTCTTGAATAGCTCTTGGATTTTCTTCTGAAGCTTCCTTGGATTGTTGAGCTTGAACACAGAAGGAGCTTCCTTGGATTTCACACTCTTCTTTCACTCTATTTTGAATCACGGATTTTTTCAAATGAAGCTCTGTTTTTTCGATTTTTCTTTTCTTTTCTCTTGAAATGAATATCTCTCGGTTTGTATATGTTTGATTTGAAAATGGCTTCTCTATTTATAGATTCTGCAAAAATATAGCCGTTAGAAACAAAGAAAAATAGCCGTTAATCAAAAATCTTACCATTGACGCTGAGTTGGCATTCGGAAAAATTTTGCCCAGATTTGCTGGAGTCGACTCATGCTTTCCACGAGTCGGCTCGAGGTTGTGATACCAAAAATAGAAATGTTAAGAAAGTCAAGGGGTCGACTCATCAAAAATAAAGTGTCGACTCCTGAAAGTCGGGGGTCGACTCATGAAAAGTTGGGGGTCGACTCGCGAAGTGCTCAGAAAAATACACCTCTGGTGTCTGAGCGGAGTCGACTCGCACAGTCATGGAGTCGGCTCGACAGAATCGGGGGTCGACTCGAGAAATTGCATGGGTTGACTCGAGACAGACAGTCAATTCTGTACTCTGAGGGGAGTCGACTCTGAAACTCAAGAGTCGGCTCCAGAACGTATCAAAAATCAGAAAGTTTTCTGATTGATTTTAAATTCATTCCAGATTCATTTTAAATCATTATTTTAACTTGAATATAATAAAATTGACATTAAGAATTAATTCAAGAAGTGTTCCAAAAACTCATTGATTACAATATGAAGTATTAAATTTCTTTTTGAAAGCTTAAGCATCGAGCTTGAAGTTACTTTCAAATTGAATAAAGTCATACTTTAACATTCTCATTCATTGTTCTAAATAAATTCAATGCTCATGTAAATAAACTCATTTCATCTTTTAACATACTCATGGCTTTTGGTAATCATCAAAATCAATAAGATTGGGGCATATAATTTTTCAACAAACTCCCAACACAACTCAAACTTGTTGTTTTACCCGGGATCACAACGAACCCAGCCGGTTTTTGGGCTCACCAGCACACAACCCAAGACTCAAGCAAAACTAGCTTGACCCGAGGTTAACAACCTCCACTAGTTCAATCCCCTTTGATTGAACTAGGCACAAACAAGTATAAAATGTTTTACAAATTTTCACAGCTCCTTAATGAGCAATATTCAAAGAAAAGTAAATAGGTTTAGAAAAGCCTGATTTGAAGTTGTTTGGCTTTGAGCTTTTCTTCTTTTCCTTTTCTCCTTGCTGGGTTGAATCAAGCCTCAGCTCCAATTCTTCACAGTGGATGCAGTTGAGAAGATTGAAAAGTGGTCTCTTTCTTCTAGATGAGAATCCTCCGATTTTCCTCTATTTGAACGGCTTGGATTCTTCTTTGAGCTTTGTGGAGTGGAAGGTTTGAATTGAAAGCTCCTCTCTTGGATATACGGCTCAAGACTTCTAGGATTTTGATTTTTGATTTGTCTATCCGTTTCTATCTCTCTCTTTCTATTTTTCAAACGGTTGTTTTTCCCCTTTTTATAGATTTTCCTTTGATTCATTTTTGGGTGGAAATCTAGCCGTTGGAGTGTACCTGGAAGGATTTTCCATTCATAAAAAATAGCGTTAGATGTTAGAAATCAAAAATATTACCGTTAGAGCTGATCTGGCATTTTTGATTTTTCGTCCAGGTGGGTTGGAGTCGGCTCCAGCTTTTCAGGTGTCGGCTCCGAATCGTTTTTCCATAAATAGTAAATTCTGAGTTCGTCGTGGAGTCGGCTCCGCAAAAGTAAGTGTCGGCTCGCCGTCGTCAGGTGTCGGCTCCCGAAAACTGAAGGTGTCGGCTCCAGGATGCTCAGAAAAATCATCGCTCTGTTCCAGCATCGGAGTCGGCTCCAGACACAGTAAAGTGTCGACTCCGAAACCTTAGGTGTCGGCTCCAAAACTCTAGGTGTCGGCTCCAGGTTATATCAAAAATTAGATTAAAATTGAATTGGCCATGGGGTCGGCTCCAGACTTTCTAGGTGTCGACTCCAAGCTCTGAAACTTTAAAATCTCTGATTTGTATTGATTCAAAAATTTTTAATTCCTTTAAATTGATCAAATAAATTTAAGTCCTGAACACTTATAAATCCATTAGTAATCAAATGAATATACTCAATTCCTTTATTAATCATCAAAATCAATGAGTGGATCAACAGATGTCATTCCAAATTAAGAGAATGTCATCCACATACAACACAAGGAATACAACCACAGAACCATTTGTCCATTTGTAAATGCAAGGTTCTTCTCTATTTCTAACGAAACCATACGTCTTGATACATTTATCAAACCACATGTTCCAACTCCAATATGCCTGCTTCAATCCATAAATGGATATATGTAGCTTGCACACTTTTGACTCATCTGTGGATGTAAACCCTTTAGGTTGTATCATATACACCTCCTTTTTCAGCTCACCATTCAGGAAAGCTGTTCGGACATCCATTTGCCAGATTTCATAATCAAAGTGTGCTGCTAAAGCAAGCATATTCCGAATGGATTTGAGCATTGCCAAAGGAGAAAACGTCTCATTATAGTCTATACCATAATGTTGACAATATCCCTTGGCAACCAGACGGGCTTTATAGGTCTCTACCTACCCATCTGCACCTTTTCCTTTCAAAAATCTATTTGCACCCAATGGGTTTTATCCTCTCGGGTGGATCAATCAATGTCCATACATTATTGTTTTTCATAGACTTCATTTCAGATTTCATGGCTTCTAGCCATTTCTTAGAGTCAAACCTCTGCATTGTATCCATATAGGTTATCAGATCCTCATTGTTCTCATCGAGTTCAATAGGATCATCGTTTCAGACCAAGAAACCATAGTATCTGTCTGGTTGACGGAGTACCATACTAGATCTCCTTAATGGTTCTTGTATAGGCTCTGTGTTTGATCTAATCAAATCTGTTTCTATTTTGTTTCTTAAATGTATTGGTTTTTCTCCTTGTTGAACTTCACTAAGTTCAATCTTAGTAGCTCCAGTTCCTTCACCAAGGAACTCCTTTTCTAAAAAGATAGCCTTAAGACTGATGAACTTTTGTTCTTCAGGCAAGCAAAAGTAATGCCCTTTAGTTTCTTTTGGATATCCTACAAATAGGCACCGGTCAGACCTAGGTCCAAGCTTATCTGTTTTGAAATGTTTAACATAAGCCGGGCAACCCCAGACCCGAAGGTGTGAGAGTATCGGCTTATGCCCAGTCCATATCTCATATGGTGTTTTGTTAACGGACTTACTTGAGATTCTATTTAAAAGATATTCACCACCTGATCTAATCTAAGGGTTTTGATAAACTTTCCAGTTTATTTTTCTACTTCATTTCGATATCATTTGAATATTTCAAACGATTCAGACTTATGTCTCATCAAGAATATATAACCATACCTCGAAAGATCATATGTAAATGTAATGAAATAATTATACCCATCCCTGACACTGACATTCATAGGTCTGCATACATCAGTATGTACCAGACTTAGAATTTCATTGGCCTGTTCACCTTTTCCACTAAAAGATGATTTGGTCATTTTACCCATAAGACAAGATTCACAGGTTGGTAATGATTCAAAATCATTAACCTTAAGTAGACCTTCTTGTCTCAACCTGTTTATCCTGTTCTTGTTTATATGACCTAGCCGGTAGTGCTAGAGGTAAGCATTACTGATATCGTTTATTTTAGGGCGTTTGCTAGATGTATACATTACACTAACAGGTTGCGATAGTACATATATGCCATTACTCATATATCCAATCATCACAACAGAACCATTCATAATGATTTTGCAAATGTCATTCTTTATTGATAGTTCATAACCAGACATGGCCAATTGGCCTATAGAAATGACATTTAAAATGAAAGATGGACATAATAACATTCATTTAAAATGATTCCACAAGACTCAAAAGCAAGTTTGACGACTCCCAACGCCATGACTGGAACTTGGCTTCAATTTCCCATGTTTAAGATCTCTCACCGTCCTCGAATCATCTATTAACTTGAAGTCCCTGCAAAAATTGCATATGTGAATTGGACTTCCGGTATCCAATACCTAATTAGTAGTATCATAGATACAGAAATTACAAGGCGTTATCATATATATACTTTGTTCAACATTTCCTTGCTGCTTCCTCTTCTTGGACTTGTTTGGGTCAAGGGATGCAATATAAAGGGGATAGTTCCTCTTTCAATGACCCTGCTTCTTACAAAAGAAGCACTCTACCTTACTCTGATCAGCTTTAACTTTTTCGGCCTGATTGGTTTCAGCATTTTGCACCTTCTTCTTTTTATTTTTATTTTTTCCTTTCTTAAAGGGTCGACGACCTCCCAAAGAACCTCCCACTAAATTCATCACCCCTTTATCAAGTTGGTGATCTTTCTCATAAGTTTGCAGTAAACCAAGTAAACCATGGTAGTTTACAGCAGGCTTATTCATTCTATAATAATCGCGAAAGTCTAGAAGGAAGGACGCAGGGAGTTTAGTATCGTATCTTTCCCAAGTTGTTCATGCAAGGGACAAACGAGTTTGCCCAAGCGTTCAATCATCTTGATCATGTACAATGCATGATCAGTGACTAAGGCTCCATCACGCATCTGCGCATTGTAGATGGCACAAGAGACCTTATACCTCTCAACATCGTCTGGTATTTCAAAGGATTCCTTCAACTTTTGAAGAATTTTCTCTAGCTGGGCTTCCTTAAATTTTTGACTGAACTCATCGTTCATCGCTCCTAACATTGTGCATCAGATAGTGGTCCGATCAGAGAGCTACTTCTGATAAGTATCCCTGATCGAACCCTAAGCATTAGAAGTAGGGACTTTAGGTGCTGGATCCGTTATCACATAAATGATCCATTCATGCTCTAGGATAATCCTAAGCCTTCGATACCAGCTATCAAAGTTGGGACCCTTAAGTTTTTCATTATCAAGCAATGAACGGAGCGACAAGTTGGTAGGCATTATCTGAAAGGAAAACTAAAATCCTATTACTATATATGAATTATTATCCTAAAGACATGGGCTTTAGTCTAAAGGCCATTCCAATATTTTATTCAGACTGGTAGCCTCTACTTTCAATCCGAGAAAATACTCTTAATTCCTTAGTGGGTACTAGAATCCAATAGATAATAAATGAGCCCGACTTTGGCCGGCTCACCCATGCACATCTAAAGGTAGGTTCTTTAACTGATTACTTCTCCAAGTAACTTCTAGTAATTAATTTTGCCCCAGGGTGCTCTTCAATCAGCCTTTAGGCCTCCTATTGAAGGTCCTAGTTAGGTCCAACAATTAACATGACAAAATTCAATGCTTCTAACCAACAAATAGCCAAGCCCAACTTTGGCCAGCCCACCTGACTACCGTTAAGAGAGTCACATTGAGCCATCATATTAGGATTGGCAATTCCAATAGCCTGATGAACATTCGACCTTTGGGTCTGCCAATGACCATCCAACTATTGGACCCATTACCATCCACGTAATGGGAGGCTAAGATTAATTAGTTATCTCCATAACTTTATCTTTTTAAGGACCTAATAATTTAGAGGATTTCTTTTTAATGCGTGACATATGAAAGAGAACACATGGACTATAATCAAGAATTCTCCCACTTACTTGTAGAATGGTTCATGAATAATTAGTCCATGGGTACCTTAATCAGTCATACTGATTCACCATAAGTGACATGAGCTAACTTGAATCATGAAGTTACCCAATCAATTCTGATCGACCACATCTTACAGGTAAGTGAGATCATGGGATGGGTTCATCATATTCAGTTAGATTAGTTTAAAGACATGGGCTCACCACTGAGCAACAAAACAAGTCCATTTAGATTTATGAACTAATCAATCTAACTAATTAGAGAGATCCAAAAAGAATGTAACCTAACTCAACTATTGATTAGATTTAAGTTCTCTTTTTAGTCTAATTAATCTAAACTTAGGTCTAACCCAATTAAGGATCCAACTAAAGTTAACCCATGACCCTTAAAACTTATACAAATAACTTAAGATCTTCAAATCATATTTCTAAATATCTTTGTCATTTAAGATCTCAATTAAAGTCAACAAAACTCTTAAACTGAAATAATTTTAATTTAACATGTAAAATGGATTTTACAAAAAATTAAAATAATTTATGATCATATCAACCAAAAATGAGATTAAAGCATTTTTAATCTATATTCTCTTCACTTTTCTTCTTCATGAGTTATGACACAAGTTGCATCCCTACATGCCATAGGAGATCCCATTGAATGAAAAAGAGAAGGTCTTTAAACCCTACTTCTCTCCTATGATCGGATGGCCTTGTGAATTTTTTCAATCCAAGTACTTAGCTTCCTACCAAAATAGCCTTCTAGTGCTCTCAGCAGCCTATTGCACTTTCCGAGTCGTGGGTAGTTGGGCACCATGCACCTAGGTACTACCAGTAGCCTCCCTCATTGGTGTGTCCCTGATATCCCTACCAGATACTTGTTGGGCATGATGATCCGGGGTACTACTAGTAGCCTTCCCCATTGGACCATGCCAGAGTAGAGCACGATAGAAACTAAGAACACTAACCAGGCTTTGTTACCATTGTTAAAAAGGCTTTTGTAGGCAACATAAATAAATAGAAATGCATTTTGACATTTTATAAAATAAATATGCAATGAAAGAAATAAGATATTGGATCTAATCCAATATCAGCCTACAACAGGATCAATATATATATAAGTATAAAAGATCTAATACATAGATCAAATCTATATAACAATAAAAAAAAAAACATAGATCACATCTATGTATGTTGCCTAGTGCCTTAGATCTCATCTAAGTCACCAATAAATATTGAATCTTTTATCTTTTGATGCTTAATCACTCATGCAGCAGTAGAAGGCGGTGGTAGATAGTACTTCTGTTAGCCACACAAAGATGTTTGGCCTCTACAGGTGATCCATACCGGGGCTCTGGTCCTGACCAGCCTCTTCGGAGTGCTAGCTCCTCTCCTAGGCTTTGACGATGAGATTTCTTCTCTTGTACACCAAGGTGCTCATGGAATTATCAAAAGGATGTATATATGATGCAGGGCGATATTCAAAATGCCTGCAACTCAAGAATGATCTAATCTGCGAGAAAAGAATTCGTCCAGGTTTGGTTCGAATCTTGACAAGAAAAGGGGAAAATTTCGAATTTTGATCACTCTCAATCCGAAATTTAAAGGAAGAGCAATTGAATTTTCAATTCAATTGTTTTGAATCAGAAAATAAAAGAAAACATTCATTTTATTCAAGAGAAAAAAAAAAGGAAATCTAAAACAGCGTCTTTCTTCTCTGCCTCTGACGGCCGCCCAAAACCAACTTAAATAAGAGAGAAAACCCTAACATCATAAGTTCAGAAAAATTACAACTATGCCATTAAAAATGAAAACAGGCCCAAAACTCCTATCAGACGAGCCCGGATGGCCAAAATCCACAGCAGCTCATGGCCAACAGCAATGACTTTGAATCAGCAGTCCGTTTCCATGTGACCAGCCAAGTTTGGGCCCAGTCCGACATAAAATTTCAAGCCCGTTTGTTCTGCAACCTCTTGGACCTTCGTAGATTATCTGGTGTGATCTTTCCTGACGTGGCCTGCTGACTCTGGGTTGCTGGTACAGGAACATTGAAGGACTGGTTCGAGTGACTCGAACTCTGGTCTGAACTGATGTCCTCATCAATATATCAAGGAAACATCTTACCCTAGGTTTTATAGCCAGAATCCCTTCACCCTAAAAACTTCTCATGTCCTTATCGTTTCTTTTTCTAACCTTTCTTGAAAGATAAGGAAGAACCCTTTATCTTCATTTTTAGTTAAAAATCGAAAAGGAGTCAAGGAAGAAACTCTTAATCTCAGTTCAAAACCAAAAAGGTTAGAAGTTAAGAAATGAGGGGTAATTAGGGAGAAATCATTAACATCCATTTTAAATTTAGACTTAAAGTTTTGAATTCAAAATTCAATCTTTAAACATGAAATTAAAATTAGTTTAAAATTCAAATTCATAATTCAAATTTAAACGGTAAGGATGTTAATATTAGGCTTACCTAAATTTGAGTCCAAACCAAATCCTATTTGATTTGACCAAGGTGTTCATAGCTCATTCAAATTAAGCTAGCTAGCAATCGTATTGCCAATTTAATCCTTCAATTAATTTACTAACATTTAGTTTCTTAATCATCCAGTCAGGTAGAATCCCCTATGGCGTGTGACCCCATAGGTTCGAACACTAAGCCGGTAGCACTGGAACACTTCCAATACTAATCGAAGTCACCATCTAGCAATGACACCCGACGTCCAGATAGGCTGAAGGTTGCAGAGCAATAATCAAGAGCCTATGGCATATGGTTACCATATAATTCATCCCTTTGACCCTCAATGCTCAAGATGACTTAGGTTTCAACTGCCAACCCTTAATCAGTTCATCCATAAAGTGTCTCAATCTTCATAAGTCCCATGACTCCTCACAGGGACTATCCTGGCCAAGGTTATGCTAAATTGAAACATACTGAGACATTTATTCCAAGCTATTTGGAGGGGTCAATCCCATCTTGATCCACTCACTGCTCCACAAGTGCTTTCCTGCACCCAGAAACCTTTTGTCACTGGATTAGAAATCCAGATAATCCAGCACTAAAGTACAGTAGGTTTCTTGCAAGCTACCATGATGATCTCAGGTTAGAGGGACACTTATATCCATATCCCTTCGCGAACACTTTTTGGCAGAAGAGTGTTCCACAGATTGGTCACGTTCAGTGAAATGTCATACACTTCACCTGCATATCATACCAGTGTCACCACACTACTTGGTAAAGAGGACAACCAACCCATATGATATACAACGATCTTTACTTGATACATAGTTGTCCTATAACTATATATCATTTGGTTGCGACTATTTTAAGAACCACTCAATAAACCCTCTCTTTATTGAATAGATTATGGTTCTAAGGACTCCATCACAAAACCAACCCATATGATATACAACAATCTTTACTTGATACATAGTTGTCCTATAACTATATATCATTTGGTTGCGACTATTTTAAGAACCACTCAATAAACCCTCTCTTTATTGAATAGATTATGGTTCTAAGGACTCCATCACAAAAGAATTTATTTTAGGAAGATGCGATGTGATGAACTGCCAAATTTTGTTAATTTATAATTCATATATATTTGCAACTTACACAATCATCTACATGTTAATTGATTGGCTTTAGGACACAATTCCCAATAGTCAGGACGTGACAACATTGCCCTGAGCGGTTGGTCCATGAGCACCACAATCGGTGGGCTTGAAAGTAAGGTCTGAGACATTTAGCGGAGACTATCGGTGCAAAAATATTTTTTCGGTTTTAGAATACCTAGTCTCCGCATCATAGAGCACTTTGCTTATGTAGTAGACTGACCTCTGTGTCCCGTCGGCATCAACGCGAACGAAGATAGAGCTGACCACCTAAGGGGATGCCGCGAGGTAGAGGAAGAGTTCCTCACCCTCTGTTGGCTTGGACAGCAACAGTGGGGTCGACAAGAACCCTTTTAATCCGTTGAAGGCTCCTTGGCACTCCTTCGTCCATTCAAAGCCGTTGATCTAGCTCAAGTCTTTTAAGAAAAGCAGCTTAGGGCGGCCATTCTTCCGGTGAATCATTGCACTTGCCTAATAATCTACTTTTTAAATGAATTTTAGAAGAAATTGATGGCAAGAAAGAACCACTGCTAGTTCACGGGGTTTTTCAGTAGAGCACTAAACTGAACCCAACATAATCGCAAAGATATATTTTCTAAGTTTTCATGGATTAAAAGTATTTTTTGTGCCATGCTTCGAATGCAGCACCTGGGTCGGTCATGCTGAAACTAAACATAGATGCATACCTCCCTAGATTAACTTAGATTTTCACCGATGTCCACAGTGGTGCTACCATCAGGAAACCCCAAACGAAGCCATACATTTTTTTTATATGCCTGCTTAAAGATATTGGATTCGTCCACTTTGCGATGGATATACTTTCCGAAAATGCCAATCACTTTCTTTTACCATGGCATCAAGAGGCCCCTGTCTTGATCCCCCATTTAGCCATCAAAGAAGCGCCCTTCGGTCTAAACAAGATTTTTTGTTCGATGGCTAGCTCTAATAAATTTATCCTTTGGATAAGATAAATATTGAAGTTCATTTTAGATAGAAAAGTAGAACCCCATCCAAATTAATCTGCTTTTCAAATAAATTGATATATTTATTGAAATTTTGAAGCAACCACATCATGTTCATGTTCAGTCACAGCTATTCATCTTATATGACAGCTTAGTAAGCTCAATGGCTTAATTTCAATCATAGTGACATAACGGCTTGGCCCATAATAATATGGTATTCGGTTTCATAAGACATGCTTCGTGCTCTAAATTAATTTTTAAAGTTTTATTTTTATAGATTTAAATTAAATCAATAACAGTTACTAATTAATATAGAACATATCCAATTTAATTTAATAACATTTCTCTTATCTAATTTAATTTTATAACCCGTGTTTTTTCGAGCATTCTATTTCGTAACGTTTTTAATTGAGGTTACATTAAATCTGCGGAAAAACTTTCTTCGATTCGGTTACTTCTGACAAACTTATAAATCCGATTCAATTCAGTAACGTAATTTCTCTTATCCAATTTAATTTTGTAACGTTCGTTTCACGAGAATTCTGTTTTTGGAACGTGTTTTAAATGAGTTGATATTATCTCGATGACCAAGACGACAAAGTTCGGCTGGACTACAGCGTTTTGTAACGTATTTTAAATGAGTTGATATCATTTCGATGACCAAGGACGACAAAGTTCGGCTGGACAGTGTTTGCTCTCTCTCTATATATATAGACCATCCGTTCATTCATTTCCACAAGCCTTAACTCAATCTCCGCTTCTCAACAGCGTGGGCAAGCACATAGATCCTCCGCTCTCCCTTCTGATTTTGTTTCTGAGTCACTTTGTTCTTCCTCCAGTGCTTGTCTGAACCCCCATTCTAAGTCCTACCTTAACATGGAGCTTAGGTTCTTTCTACCTCCACCTTTTCCACCGCCTATCAAACCTTCTCCTTCCTTTCTGATCACTTGTCTCCTCGATCGGAGATGCAAAATCTAGTGGATGTGTGACCCTCACTTCAGCCTCATCGCCCCAGAGATGCAAAATATAGTGGATGAGGCTGATGTGTGTGTGGACTGGTGGCGCTGCCATGAGGCAGTCTCCCTCCACGATCCAACGGTTCTATCGTTTACATTAACGTATGACCTAAGATGATTTTCGTTGCATATATTTTTGTTTTTGATAAAAAATGAAAGTCTATATTTTCTTTGAGTTTCCCTTCAATATATGTTTGGCTGGGATTTTTCTATTGCTGACTTTGCAATCACGATCATCCTTTTCCAGGATTTGCGCTTCATACTTCTGGCGGCATCAGCAACAGCGGAGGCTAAATCCCTCTCAAACAAGTTCGATTTTGGAGAAAACAGCTTCGGAACATGTGGGAAAGTGCCAGGCTGAGTTTGATAGATAGGCCATGTCTCACGAAGAGCCTTTCATTTCCGAAAGGATAGAGTGGGATCGAGAGGTCGATCATGTCTTCCGGTGCCTCTTCGTGGTCAGAGTCATAAAGTCCGAGGCTAATCGCACTCCCTTTCTCGGAGAGATTTGGACTTGCACTGCCTTGGAGATTGTACTTTGAGATAAGCAAGAAGACCCCATGCACCAAACAATAATCCGGCTCTGAAAACCCAAACGTACTTTGTTTGGATAGAATCCCTTGTTTTCATATTATCTTACGAAAAAAACAGAATGGAATTTCCATGTACTTTGTGCACAGTTTAATTTATTAACGAACCAAGATTGGAGATCCAATATTCTGTGGTAAAATCTGACTGGAAGTGTTGATGTGATCTAAATGATGGATTTTCTGAGGTTTCGCTGATTATGCATCATAGGCTTCTTGCAAAGATTTGTAGGCAAAAGTACGTCAAAAGTTCTTCCGCTATAGTATGTTTAGTGGCTTAAATCCTCAATTCCAATATTCTTATAAACCATTCAAGAAAAGACATTTCAATGGAGCGGATACGCATGATCTTTTGGCCAAACTAACCTCAGCTTCGTCAGTTTTTAAGGTTTCGGTGGTCACAGTACCCTTTTGAAACTCGATTCCAAGACCGCACTCAATTCTTCAACATAGGCTTGTTAGTTTTTCCTTTCGTTTTTACCATATAGATTATTAAAACATAGTTGATCATTCTAGTAAGTATTCCATACATTTCTCTTCATTGAACTTTTGAGACATAATTCATTAAGAAATAAAACTGATAGGGCTTTCCTGCAGGGCTTTTGCTTGCTGTCCTAGTTGGACAACATATCTCTATGTCAAATGCTCTGAGATATCCCTTCCTTGATAATAATACCAATCCATTGTTATATCTACGCATGTTTTCTACCAAAAAATTGATGTTTTAGTGAGTGCAAGAACTTTTTCATTTTAATTTCTGGCATGGGAAGTCTCTTTGACATTTAATATGTTGGAACAAGATGAAAAGTTGGTGGGATAGGAGCAAGAAATATTTTCTTATTTCATAGACTCTTTTTCTTTTGTCATACAACCCTGCCGTATGCCTCCTTATATATAGACATTATATATATAGACATTATATAGACATGAAGGAAGACGACAATTTTAATGTCTTTGGTTTACCAATGTATACAATTTGCTGGGAATATAATTTCTAATATTACCAACATGGCTCAAGTCATTAATACAAGTATGTCTCTTTGATTTCCGGTCAAGGCATTAATTGCAAATTACTTCTTAACACTCCTCTTTAATTTGTAATTGTTTCTTAATTTTCTTAATTTTTATATCTATATTGACAGCTTTGGTAAGAAAATCTGCTTCATTTGTGCCAACATACTTTAAAATGATTTGGTAAGAAAATCTGCTTCATTTGTGCCAACATACTTTAAAATGATTTCTTCTTTATTTACCAAATCCCGAATGAAATGATATCGGAGTTCGCTTGGACCTTACATGGAAGACTGGGTTCTTGGATAATGCAATTGCCGACATATTGTCACAATAAATGATAGTCGGTTGAACTTGGGTTTGTTGTAAATCCAATAAAACTCTTCTTAACCAAACTGCTTCGCAGCATCAGTAGCAGCGATATACTCTACTTCTGTTGAAGATAAAGCAATTATTTTTTGTTTCTTTGAACTCCATGAAATCATCTTTGAACTAAGACAAAAAATATAACCATATGTGCTTTTTCTGTCATCAATTGAACCAGCCCAATCACTATCAGAATAACCAACAAACTCATTATTTTCTTCTTTAACATATTTTATGCCTTGCCTTTGACTTCCTTGGAGATATCTCAGGATGCGTTTTACAGCAGCATAATGCAATTTGCTTGGTTCTTGCATATATCTTGAAACAACATTCACAGCATGAATAATGTCAGGCTATGTGTTGGTTAAATATATTAATGAACCAACTAGTCTGCTGTAGAGCTTTGCATCATTTTTTCAACACCATCATCTTGTTTCAGCTTTTCATTCAATGCCATTGGAGTTGAAACTGGTTTACTTTTGTCCATATGAAATTTTTGCAACATGTTTTTAATGTACTTCTCTTGAGAGATAAAAATTTCTCCTTTGGCTTGCTTTACTTGGATGCCAAGAAAATACTTCATTAATCCGAGATCTGACATCTCAAATTTCTTCATCATGCTTTGCTTGAATTCTTCTACAATTTGCATGTTAGTCCCAATGTAGACAAGATCATCAACATAGATACAAACAACAAGAAAGTTAGTGGTATCAAATATCTTTATATAAAGAGATGGTTTACTTGGGCTTCTTTGGAATCCATTTGAATAGAAGTATTTGTCAATCCTGCTGTTCCAAGCTCGTGGAGCTTGCTTCAAGCCATATAGAGCTTTGTGAAGTTTATAGACTTTGTGTTCCATACCTGCCACTTCATACCCTTGAGGTTGTTTGACGTATACCTCCTCCTTAAGTTCGCCATTGAGGAAGGCAGATTTGACATCAAGTTGGAAGACTTGAAGCTCAAGTTGGGCAGCAAGAGCAAGGATAATACGGATTGTCTCCATTCTTGCAACTGGAGCAAATGTTTCGGTGAAGTCGATGCCAGACTGCTGCAAGTATCCCTTGGCGACTTGTCAAGCTTTATGCTTTTGAATAGATCCGTCTTCTTTATACTTGATTTTGTAGATCCATTTTATCCCGATTACATCCTTCCCTTCCGGCAAGTTTACAAGCTTCCAAGTTTTGTTTTTTTGAATTGTTGCTATTTCCTCATCCATTGCCTTTTTCCATTCTTCCTTCTTCACCACGGCTTCCTCAAAATCCTGAGGTTCATAACCAAAGAAGGCAAAGTGACAAGAGTTATAAATATCTTGCATGGATCGAACTTTCTTTGGTGGAGAATCTGTATCCATGGTTTCAAAGAAAGTGGGAGAATGAATGAAACTTGGTGAACAAGAGGAGGCTTGTGATGTAAATGATGAAGTTTGTGTTGGTGATGAAGGATTAGAATGAATTGAACTTGGTGATGTAGAAGGAATTTGTTGATGCTCTTCTTGTTTAGCTTGTGGCTCTATGAACTCATATGAGTTTGGCATTTGAGATGAGATTTGTGTCCAATTCCAGTTTATTTCTTCATCAAAATTACATCTCTTGAGATGACAAGCTTCTTGGTTTTTGGATTGAATAACCTGTATCCTTTAGATTCATCACTATAACCAAAAAAGATTAGTTTTTCTTCTTTTTCATCAAATTTCTCCCGATACTGTGATGGAATGTGAGAATAAGCAATACAACCAAATACTTTAAGATGATGTATTGTTGGTTTTCTTTTGTGCCATGCTTCAAATGGAGTTTTGTTAAGCACTGCTTTTGTAGGAGATATATTAAGAATGTAAACAGCAGTATGCACACCTTCAGCCCAAAAATTATTTGGTAAGCCTTTTCCTTTTAGCATGCTTCGGGCCATTTCCACAATGGTTCGATTTCTTCTTTCAGCAACTCCATTCTATTGAGGACTCATATGAACTGTGAGTTATCTTTGGATACCATTTTGCTGGCAGTATTCCATGAATGGTTTGTAGATGAACTCTCCTTCTCGATCAGTTCGAAGAGCCTTGATTTGAAGTCCACTTTGTTTCTCAACTAGTACTTTGAATTGTAGGAAAATAGAGAAAGCTTCGAACTTGGCATGCAAGAAGTAAACCCACATCATTCTTGTATAATCATTAACAAATAGAATGAAGTACCTTCGGTTGTTGTGTGATGGAGTTCTTGTGGGTCCACATATATCAGCATGAACAAGTTCAAGAGGTGCTTTGGTTCTCTATAAAGACTTTAGATATGGTAGCTTGTGCATTTTTCCATATATGCAGCCTTCACATACTTGGCTTCTTTCTTTAATGAGAGGAAGACCAATCACCATATCTTTTTGCTTGAGCAGATGCAACCCCTTCATATTCAAGTGTCCATATCGAAGATGCCATAAAGTTGACATATTGATAGCTTCACTTTTGAATACGACATCTTTAGATAACATAGTTAGAGGAAAAACCTTGTTTGTGCTCATGGGTACAGTAGCAATTAGATAGTTATTCTTTTTGTCAAAAATTTTGCAGCTACTGTTATTAAATTTGACAGCATATCCTTTTTGAGTAAGTTGCCCAATGCTTAGGAGATTATGAGATAGATTTGGCACATAAAGAACATCATTAATAAGCCTTTTAGTACCTCCTTTGGTGAGAACTTCGATAGTTCCTTTGCCTTCAACAGTTTGGAGTTTGCCATCTCTGAGCATGACTTGAGAAGAATAATTTTTGTCAAGTTGGACGAAGATTTTTCGATTCCCCGTCATGTGGTTGCTACACCCACTATCCAAGTACCATACATTTTGAGAATCTTCTTGGGCATTCATGCAAGAGAAGAGTTGTTGAGTTTCAGCTTCATTTTTAGTGAAGTTGCTTTATTATTTCCATTCCTTTTTTGGTACCAACAGTCCCTTTGTGAATGATTAGAATCTTGCACTTATTGCATCTATATCGACAATTTTTTGAGTCATGGTTGTTCTTCTTGCAGAGTCGGCATCGAGGATTAAAACTACCTGATTGTTGTTGGTTTGCACCTTGATTGTTGCCTTTTTCCTTCTTTTGAATGGTCCTCCTTTGTACTTCTGTTTAAAGTTCTTTTTTTCTGAGGTGTAGAGCTTGGTTTGGAAGGCTTGCTTAAGAGGTTGAGTAGAAGACCTATTCATTCTTTCCTCATGAACTTGAAGAGAACTCATTAGTTCATTAAAAGTATAAGTAAAGAGATCTTTTGATTCTTCTATTGCAGTGACAACATGATCATATTTTATAGGAAGACTTCTAAGAACCTTTTGAATAACTTTTCTATCTTCAATGGTATCTCCAAGGCTTCTAATTTGATTAACCACTTCAATAACTTTGGTAAGAAAGCTTTGCATACCTTGTCCTTCTTTCATTTGCATGTTGTCAAAATCTCTCCAAAGTGATTGTAACTTTAGTGAGATGATTTTCTCATTACCTTGGAAACCTTCTTTGAGTATTTCCCAAGCTTGCTTTGCTTTCTTTGCTCCAAAAATTCTGGGGTAGATGGTTTGGATTATTCCTTGTTGAATGTATCAAAGATCACTTGCATCTTTCTTCACATTCTCCTTGTACTCCTTTTGTTGCTCTGTTGTCCATTTTATTGTAGCATCTTGTGGTTGAGGTGGCTCTTCATAGGAACCTTTGACTATGTCCCAAAGGTCTTGGGAGATGAATATGGTTTGCATTTGACTACTCCAATAGTCATAATGCTCACCATTGAAGATAGGAACTTGGTTAGAAGTGTAGGAGAACATGGTAGTTGATGAAGTTGCCATCTTGACAAGTGCTTCTTCTAAGGCTCTGATACCAAATTTGTTGGAACAAGATGAAAAGTTGGTGGGATAGGAGCAAGAAATATTTTCTTATTTCATAAACTCTTTTTCTTCTTGTCATACAACCCTGCCGTATGCCTCCTTATATAGATATGAAGGAAGACAATTTTAATGTCTTTGGTTTACCAAAGTATCTTCGGGAATACAATTTCCTGGGAATACAATTTGCTGGGAATATAATTTCTGATATTACCAACATGGCTCTTTGGATTCCAGTCAAGTCATTAATACAAGTATGGCTCTTTGGTTTCCAGTCAAGTCATTAATTGCAAATTACTTCTTAACATAATATGCTATGTTTTTGGTGTTTTAAGTATGTATTTGTTGGATGTTTTAGAATATTTCAAATAAGAAAAATTCTATTAAGCTCTTTCAATTTTTTTTTCTTGAAAAATCTATACCATTGGATTGCAAAAGAGTAGCTCAAATGATTCTATTGCAATTGTGGTTGCGGATGGTGAAGACTTTCATTGATTGATGTCGTATCGTAAATAAGATAAATTTATAAGGGTGTTATGAACAAGAGGAAATCAAGGTAAATAGAAATAATGATTCCGAAAGGTTCTCGGATTGAATAATCAATTTTTCTTTTAAAAAAATTTCTCATGATACAATCAATACTGGTATTATATGATGCTTGTCCAAGATTATCGTGATCTTCCTTGCTAGTTTTTGGGTTTCATAGATCTTCCTTTGCCAGTATTTGTGTTTCATATATCAAACAACAAAAGAAGCCAAATGCCTCTAAATGGCATTCAAAATATAGCAATGAAAAAGATGGGAAGCTTTGTTGCTCAAGCTAGTTTGCCTTTGGATGTATATACTGCTCTAGGTAATATGAATAGTGATCCTATCCTCGTGACATAATTATTTAAATCACAAAGGCCGCACGCATTGCAGAAATAGATAGGTGACTCCATGCCACTATCATAGAAGCTCACCCTTTGGCTCGCTGATATCAGTACTAGTAAATGCTGATCTTATAGAGGATGATTTAGGTTGGTTGAGGTGGGAAAACTTGCGGTTCCTAAATCTCCAGCCTTTTTAAGGGGAAGCCAAAGAAGACTTCTATTCGTAGTTTCCGAGTATCGAAAGATCATGTCCTCTGAGGGCCTTTCATGATTCGAGCTGTAACAATCGAAGGCTAGCCCTCCTTCCTTCCTTAGAGAGATTAGGACATGCGCTATGCTAGAGACAAGAAAGAGATGGATAAATAGGAGATGGACGAATAAGAGGATATACTCGTGTTCTATTTGGTTGAATCCCTGTGCTCCTACTATCTTTTGATGCAAAGAAAATAGAATTTTCATGTATTTTATGCATTTTTAATATATCAACATGCCAATGCTACCAACTTATTTTGCTTTTAATAAATTTTGACCATATATCTGCTACTCAAAAGATTTGAATATGAATTGCTTAAACTATTTATTATCAAAATACAAACAAGAATTGCTCAATAATCTACCTTATAGATGGATTTTAGAAGAAAATGATGGCAAGAGAGAACCACTGCTAGTTCATGGGATTTTTCAGTAGAGCACTAAGCTGAACCCCATTATTTAAGGTCAGTGTTTAAGATCCCGGTTGTTATAAAACCTTTTTGAAACTTGACTTCAAGAGAGTCAACGGCACGAGGGGAATCCTAATGAGTGTCCAGCATTAACAGCACGAGGGGAAGAAGACCTCTCTAGGCCTATGATGCCCTCTTCAACGCTAGGCTTAGCCCTCTTGATCCTCAAGGTAAGCTTCGTTTTCATTTCTTTCCTTAGTTGAATAGATCATGATGGTCTCTGATTGACTGAAGCCTTTCCCTTATGTTTGTAGCCGAAAGGTCAAGGTATGGGGCCCAGTTGAGGGACGTATTGGGAAAGCATCCTAGGAAGCGTGGTTTCGAGGAAAGACACAAACCTAAGAAGAAGCTTTGTCTCCTTGAATCGATCTCAAGGGAGGCAAAGAAAGTTAAGATTGGTCGACAATCTTCCATGCTGACGAAAAGGGAAAGGGAAGTGTTGGCAATGGAAAAATCAATTCCACTGGAGGAGAGACCGGTGGCCGAAGGAAATTTTGGAGAGGAGACCAATAAAGCTCCCATCTTACAAATAATGGTGATGTTGGATGATTCTGATGAAACACCACCACCTAGTAATGAAATTCCTTCCCTCGAGGAAAAGGAGTTTCCTTATGAGGGGACTAAGAGCCTAGAGGCTACCCCAACTCATGGAGGAGAACTTCAGTCTAGGGGTCTCCTGTTGAGGAGACAAGGGAGGTCAAAGGGGATACTGAGGCGCAGAAGAAGCCTCCTGCTGAAGAATTTCCCCCAGAGGCACCGAGAGGAGCTGGAGGAAATGATGAGGTGCGGGAGGAGCCTCTTGCTAAAGAATTCCCTTCGGAAGAGCCAAGGGAGGTCGGACAAATGTCCGTTGATCAGGAAGAGTCCTCGGATGGGGAGGCTGATCAAACCGAAGTCCCTCGGGCTAAGGTGTCGGCTGAAGGGGCCAATCCGGCCGAAGTTGCTCAGGCTGAGGTTTTGGTTGAAAAGGCCAGGTGAGTTGGAGTTCCTCAAACTGAGACACTTCAAATCAATTTATCGGCTATTAATTTGCTCGCGCCTGATCCTAATGTCGAGTAGATGCTGGCCGCCCTGATGCAGTCTGCCTTGAGTGGAGGGAAAAGTTCTTTGGCAAGGGGACCTACCGAGGAGGATCTTGTCGCTGCAGCATTTGGGCAATTTGTTGTGCCAAGGGATATCGACCTCTTACATGAAATCGATAATTATCTCCTCACTAGGATTGCAACGGCATACACTTCTCGGGTAATTTGAAACATTGAGGCATCTTGTTTTTATTGATTAATTTAGCTGAAACTTATCATCAAGGCTTTATTGCAGAATGCCATATTAACAATAGCATTGTGCTATCACCTGCACTTGGTCATGGGAGCCTGTGCCCAGGCTAGGAGGGAAGTCGTCGTCCTTCGAGAGAGAGCGGCGTCAGTTGATGAGACCTTTAGGGCCTTGCTACTAGCCCAAGGAATGCTAGAGACATAAGAGAGAATGGGACATGCTGCTAGAGAGAGAACAATAAAACTTTAGGTTGAGATTGATGAGCTTTTGCTAAGGAGATGGAAGCTTTAAATAAGTACTTTACCGAGGAGAGAAATGGCTTCAACAGATGATTTGTTGTAGAAAGGGATGGCTTGAATAAACGACTTGCCTACGAAAGCGACAAGTCGAGATGGCATCAAGGGCAGACCGCCAATCTTATGGCTGATCTGGCTCGAGCGCAAAAGGAGGTCGAAGACAGGTAGCGAATGATCGATGAGACCATGCCAAGGTTGCATCGATATAATAAGGAAAGAACTAAGGTCCACATGTAAATCAAACAGATGAATGTAGAGAAGGCTCAGCGAGATGAAGAGGTATGGCTTAGCGAGTTTCTCTCATTTACTTTTTTTTATTTCCTTTTATCACTGTTAGCTCAGTCAACCTTGCTTTTTTCAGGTGAACAAGATTATGGCTGAGGCCAATGACAAGATAAGGGATTTGAGCGAGGGGCTGACTTCGAGTCACTAGAAATGCTTCGAGCTTTGCGACCAAGCGGTTGAAGCCAACATGCAGACTGTTTTGGCAATGGAGAGATACAAGAATTCTGCCCAATTTAAGGAGGAACAAATGGTGGCTTGTGCAGAAGCATATCAGCTCAGAGGGAAGGACGTATGAGCGAGGGTATCTTGGAAGTACACAGATCTGAACCTCTCCTTCTTAGAAGCCAAAAAATATTGTATCTGTACGCCGGGGGCCGAGTCATCCGTAGCGGTTCAATCACCGCCATGACCGAGTATGAGAAAATACCAGATATTGACTTTGATGTGGTATCGGACACAAACATAATCAAAGACCTAGCGGTGACCACTCAGAAGGGAGAAGTTCCTCATCCCACTCCTAGGGGAACCAAAGCTCCACCGCCGGCCACTTTCGAAGTAAGCGAGTTAAGCCAGATTCCTCCGGCCATTCCCGAAGCTGCAGTCGAGGCTGAGCCCAAGACTTAGGAATTTTTTCTTGTATTTTTCTTCTATATTTGGAAAGACTTTGTAAGCATTCCTATACTTGTAATGCTAATCTTTATGAATGTAGTTATGTTTTTCCTCATTTTTTTCCTATTGTTCGAATGTTGTCTACTTGATGGCTTTTTCCGTATGCTCTATACTTTGCTAAGTCTGGGTTCTTGCACCTTATTTTCATCGAGTTGTATAGGGAAAGCTTTTGATCGCTTCCGTCGAGGCTTAAAAATAACTTGACTCTGATGAAGCAAATCCATGGCTCAAGTTGGGTTGGTTTTATCGAAATAAAGAAATTATTCGACTTCACCGAGGCAAATGGATCATTTGGTTTTACCGAGATAAGGGAGCTTGCTCGGCCTTGCCGAGGTAGTAGGAATCATTCGGTCTCACTAAGATATAAGAGGATACTCAGCTTCGTCGAGGCTCGTCAGTGAATGGCTTGGCTTTGTCGAGGTAACAGGATCGCTCGGTTTTGCCTCGGCTTTGTCAAGACTCTTCAATAGCTCGGTTTTGCTGAACTTTCTTTTTGTTTTTTTTCAAGATATTATTTTTCCATTAATGTGCTCCATTTTTGGGGCTTATCTTCCATATACGTATAGTAATCGATTGCCATTAGGTCATGCACCTTCCTATAACCAGCTCCTGTCATTTATTTATGCTTTGGGAACTGAAAATAGCTCATTGTATTTAAAGCGCGACAGAGATCGAGGAGAGATCTTTTTTTGTTTCTCCCAGTGCGAGGGAGACCCCTCATATGCCCAGTGAGATTGCTCGGGATGGCAACACGTCGTCAATCCATTGGCTTTGAAAGAGTTCAATTTCATTAGGCTAAGGGAAACTCTTTGGATTCCACCCAAAGAGGAGTGGATAGGCGACATGTGGCCCTAATAGGGCTGAGGTATGAAGATCTGCATGCTTTGAATCTTAAAATTTTCTCCTTATTAATGGGGGCTATCCCCTTCCTGATGGCTATAAAGGGTGGAGAGTGGGAGGCAGCGAATGTAGACGAAAACCTTCTTTCACCGAATGCAAGAGAGAAAGAATTTGTGAGGGATCTTAGCCCATGTCAAAGCTAGAGGCCAAAGGGTCAGCCTTCTTGTTAGAGGTTTGGCTTTGTCTTGATGTTTCGGATGAAGAAGTTATTTAAAGGCAAGCCACTCCTAGGGGCCAAGGAGCATACCTTCCAGAAGCTGCAAATCTACTGGCATGATGTTATCAAAAATGGCCCAGAGACCTCCTCCTCGCTGTTTGAGTATAAAGAATGAGAAAGAGAAGGAGAAGAAGGGAGGAGTTATGGAGGTTGTACATGAAGTGCAAGGGAGGATGTATAGAGGTCATACGGGAAGCACACAAGGGTATTTCCTCTTGACTCTATACATCCATTATGGAACTATAGATGCCATAGTGGAAATGCTATTTTTTATGGGTCTCGACTTTCACAGGATTTTCATCAGCCATGGTAGTTGTTATTGTTGGGCCTCTTGTTCTTGAGGCATTCCATCAGCCATGGTAATCGCCGCTTGAAGATCCATTAGGTGGTTTTTTAGTGGATGGAAAGTCGAAGGTAAGTTAATTTAGGTTGCCTCTTGTTCTTGAACACACTCATTGATATGAATTTAATATTATATTTATCTAACTATGCTCTTTATTATCACATAATTACTTATGTTATTATAAATAATATAATGAATAGCTATTATCATAAATTGTGCTATTATTATGAAATTTAAATTCTCATTACAAAGATAAAGATAATGATAATAAAGAATGCACATTAGTGATAACTAAATCATAAGACAGTATAAAATTGGAGTAGGTGAAATTGGACTTGCTCCATAATGTTTTGTCATGGGTGGGTATATGGCATCTTTTTGAGTTGGCTACGAACAAAGTGTGACGCTTCTTTTATCTCTTTCTCTTTATAGCCAGCTACTAATGAAAGTGTGGCCATGACTAGTGCATTGCCAAAAATGATGTTATTAAGTAAATATTATATCATGGGAAAAGAGGCATTTGAACGTGTCATGAAGGAGCATAGTCAGCCATGGATGGGATGGTACACTATTTGTGATTACCATATATAGTCTGACACATGATGTTATAAGTAGCTAGCCATGGGCAAGAATGGCATGAGTGATGTGGCCATGACTAGTCCAAATTCCAAAATGCCAAGACATTGGATCCCACTTTGCCAATGAAAGGTAATATGAAACTATGGTATAATGATATTATTATTAAATTATATATAAAATTTGGTATATGTGGCATTGCTATTGTTAGTATGATCTATGTTATGAGTTATGATTATCACATCTAGCCACTTGATTGACTCTACAATTTATTTTATTTAATGATGGACATATGAATTAATTGATACTAGCATATTATTGTAATTTATCTTATTTATGCCTATGAAATGATATATATATGTGCATTCTTAATTCATGCTAGTGTGCATAGAAGGAAATTTTTTATGGTACTATTTGCTCATATTATCATTAGGTCAGTTATGCCAATTTTAAGAGTAAAATTTAATTAAGTGGTATCCCTATCCTTATTTGAAACAATGGTTCTTTACTCTAAAAAAAATCATGTATCCCCTCTCACTCACTCGCTCTTCCTGAAGCTTACAAATGGGTTAGGTCAACTCATGACCTAACTTGATCCTAATCCAATTAGACCCAATATAATCTATATTTAAAGACTTATAGGTTGGATTAGGTTTGCAAATTAGACCCAATCTAAATTTTGGATCGAATTCAGGTCTTGCATTTTTTGACCTGACTCGATCTAACTCATGAACCTTAATTTTATAAATCTTATTTTCTTTCACTCTAATTATCTTTGTTAATTTATTGAATAAACTCTAATTTAATAAATTTTTCTTTTTCATTTTAATAATTAGACCACCTCTCATCTTTTTTACTTAATTAATTTAAATATTTATATTTTATTATTTATTTTGATGGATTCTTATTTATAACATATTTTAGTTATATGAAAAAATATTTTAAATATCTTAATTTTTAAACTTAAGGATGAATATTTACGTTGATAGACTTAAAAGTTTTTAAACAAAAATTTATGTTTAAATTAACTTTTTGATCTCATTTAAATTGTTTAATGGATCTATATTTGATTATCAATAACTAGATTTTAGCTATAAAATAATAGTTAGATATTTAGATATTTAGATATAAAATAATAGTTAGATATTTAGATATAAATATGACCTATCCTATCTCAAACCTCAACATTATAGGTTGAATTCAGATCATACTTGACCCTGAATAGATCTGAACGATCTATCGTGTCTAAATTTTTTTCATAAACCTAACCCAATGAGCAAGGGTTGGTTCCAGGTCTAAAATTATGATCCAAATATAAAATTGGATCGGATTGGGATCAAGCATGACTCGGCCTAGCATAATCCGTTTGCACGATCTATTTTTCTTTTGTTCCAAAATTTTATTCTCTTCATTTTTGTTTCTTTATGTTCTTTCATCTTCCAGTTTTCTCTTCAAAAATAAATAAAATACCTTTTCTCTTATTGTGTAGCAAAATTTTATTCAAAGTAGTAGCAAAAATTTGATTTAGGAACCTTTCTAAATTTCTAAATTTAGAGTGTCATGATTCATGCTGAATTTCATGGTACCCAAAAAAAAATTGTGATATGTTTAATTAGTGTAAAGTGGTAAGTATCATTATTTTCCCCCTTAAATTTCTAAAAGAATTAAATATTGTACACATAATTATTATTCATATAAATTGGATATAACAATGACGTTGTCCTTGTAATATTTATGATAGAAATTGTTGTTTTAGACTGAGATGAAGTTCTAGTTTGGATTTGGTATTTTAATTATGTTATAAATTTTATTATGATTATTGATTAGCTTGATTATGCTAAGTTGTTTATGGCATGTGCATGTTAGTTGGTAACTAGCTTTATTAAACATTCCATCACAAGCTATAAAATATGACATGAGATGTTGCCTCATTATGGGCTAAAACATGACATGAGTGTATTGCCTTGTGATAGGCTGGAACATGACCAAGGTTGCTTTATGAAAATGAATTTTATACAATGAAATGTGAAAATGATTGAATTATAATTGAATAAAATTTTGTGGCCTATTAATTATCTATAGTTAGGTTGATAATGTGTATACATTGTACTATTGAAATTTTTGGATATTCATAAAATTTACTTTGTAGTTAGATTTAAATTAACTTATGGGAGTGTATATTGGTACTTGCTGGGCTTTTGCACTCATTAAATTATTTTTCTTATTTTTACATATATGATAACTTAAAGGTTGATGGGTTGTCATTTTGGCTAGTGTGCTTTAAAAAAAGATGGTTTGTTATGTGATATTTAAACTAGAATATGACCTTTATATAGAGAAGAGTTTGCTACTTAGAGTGGTTATAAATTAGTACAGTTTGTACTTTGTAGTAGTAACATATAGGGGATTTTGGCTTAATGGTGCCAACAAGCCATCAAATGATTCATGGTCCAATTCAATTTCGAAAAGCATGTTTGACAAAAGCAGAATTGAATTAGTAGCAAGAAAAGTTCCTTTATTCAAGTACATAGCATAGAGTTGGATATATTCAATTCAATTTAATAAAAAATTTATAACCTTTTCATCGAGCAGCGTATCGTGGTAGTAACAATTTCCTTGGACCGACTTAGATATATCTAATTCAATTCAGCAATGTAATTTTCTCTATCCAATTTAATTCTAATTTAGTAATGCATGCATATCTTATCTAATTTAATTTTATAATATACGTTTTATCAGCATGACATATTTTAAGCTGACTAAAATCATTTCGATGGTGAAGGGTGACAAAATTCGATATACATTTTTGCTGAACAATCCTTGACTTTATAGTAACAGAACCAAGGCATGACCTTGTAGCAATAGAATCCTTTTTTTTAATAATAAAAGCTATATTTTTATGTTTGAAGGATGCATTCAAATTTGGTTGTAATCAAAAAACGCATTCGTGAAGCTGCTTGTAACTTCCTGTAGTATTTACAAGCTAGTCTATTTTCTATTTTCTATTTTCTATTTTCAAAAAAGGGAAGCTATCCTTTAAGTAGACTTTGTTAGCACTTACATCATTACTTGCACTACTTGGCTAGTTAGTTAGGATAATGAGCATTTTTGGCCAACTAGTTAGGATAATGAGTTTTAGCCTTCAATAATTTGCACACCTCCTTTTTGATAATTCAGTACCATTCAGGAGTGAAGTTCCTCCTCTTTTGATGAACAAGCTTATAGCTCGGATTCACCTTAATTAAGTTGATAGATTATAATACTTGAGTCAGGCTACCTATATGAATACAACTAAATTCCTTTATAGAAACTTAGAGTGAATTGATCTCAATAACTTTAGAGTCATTATCTCCTAGGGGCATAGTTTCTAAATTTTTGGACTTTGTGTACTACTTCCTATGCTTGTTTCAAAAGTCTAAATTGCTGACTACTATAACCATACAATTTTTTACCACTGGGATCGGTAGCTTCTTTTTAATGTCACAATATACCATTGTCAAGCTGCCATTTGATCTCCTTTGAGCTCTCATATCCCTAGATTGGTAGGAAACTTCACAAGAATATGATGGGTCAAGATGATGGCCTTGCGAGAGTTCATGTTTGGTCAACCAAAGATGGAGTTGTATGATGTAGGCACATTTATGACCATATAGTCTACCATCACTATTTTGGATCTTGGCTTATCCCCCATAATGAATGAGAAAGGTATAATCCCTTAAGCTCGAGTGAGCTTGTAAGTGAAGTTGACCCAAGGTGCTTCAGTTAGTCACGGCCAATCTATGCTAATTTTCATCTTTTGGAAGGCTTGATAGAATAATATATCTATAGAGCTCTCATTGTCGAATAATATTTTTTCACCGATAATTGCCTATCATTGCAAAAACAACAATTACATCATCATGCAGAACCCGAACTCCAAACTTTTCTCTTGAAATGGCAATGATTGGTTTTTTTAGTCTTAAAACTTATCATAAAAAGTTCCTTGTATACTAAGCATATGCCTTCCTAACCAAGGAAGTTTCTCCACCTACTACCAGTCTACCATGATTACATTAATGACCAATGCAACAAATCAGTTGTCTAATCTTTACTTATGTCAGAACTCTTGCATAGAGTCGTGGTCCACTAGGGGATGGCTATGAACATATCACCCAAGATATCCCCTTCTAATAAGGTCCTAAATCTCATGCCATAGGCATTGACACTCTTCAATATCAGGGTCATGGTTTGATGAAACTAGCAATATTGATTCTAATCCTTCTTGGCTAGCTTCATCCTTATCTTACTAGGCCACCGAACATAGCATTCTTGGCCAACCTGCATTAGTATTTGGCTATGCGGGATGTTGAGTGGCATGTACCTCTCGAACATCCAAGAAGATGTCTTTGGTTGATGAGGTGCTTCCCATCCTCGGGGCTTCTTCCAAGGCTTTTTGGTTTTTTAGTTATCCCTCTTATCTTGCTTCTTTCTTAACTTCCCCTCATCTTCATTTCGTGCCAAACAACTCATTGAGATCCTTAGGAGGTCACTTTTCTAGCAAGAAACTGAATATGAAATTCTTAAGGCTGCTATTAGAGCTGTAAATATGACCAAGGTATCCAAATCAGAAACTTCAAATGCCTTTGCATTGAAGCATTGAAGGTAGTTCCTCAATGATTTGTCCTTCCTCTGCTTGATGATTATCAAAATCACAAAGGTCTTCCAGTACTTTCAGCTACTAACAAAGTGTCAGATGAATATCTATTGAGCTATTAGAAGGAGCTGATGGAGGCTAATTTGAGACTAGAGTATTACCACTAAGCTACATTTTTTAGGGTCATAGGATGGAAGGCTCTGTACCTGATGGCATCAAAAGTCCGTATACTAACGTGAGAGCTTTGAAGCTTTAGCGAATGGAGGTTCGGTAGGAAGTTTAAGGTCATTAGGCAAACTTGCTTCTCGAGTTTGAATATGCTGCATCACTTCTCCATCTTTGAATTCATCTCCTCGAACCAACAGTCTATTAATCTTTGTAGGTGCATTTGGGCTAATGCTGTCATTCAAACTACATAAATGATCCTAGAGTCCTCCTTGGGTCAGCTCAAATGGGCAATCTCAATTTTGGGATGTTGTGGGCGATCAAGTTCTGAATGTTGTTCATCAATAGTTTCACTTATTAAGATGAAGCGGTGAATTGCTCCCAAGTAAAGGGTGGTGCCAAGGCAGGTGGTGAGTTGAGATTTGAGGTATAAAACTCAAAAGAAATTGGTTAGATTTCTCATGGAATCCTAGGAGCTGCTCAAGTCTCATCACTTCAATGACATAGCTATGTGCTTTTGCAGGTTCTCATAGATGACATCAATCTATTAACATCCAAACCTAATTTTTAGACGTCAACCAAGAAATCAACCTTATTAGCTTAATTGCATTGCAAATCCGGCTCAACCAAGTTCGGTTTTGGAAATATAGCACCGGAGAAGGTGGGTGGCTTTGTTGCACAAACTGGTCTGCTTCTGAGTTTATATATGATGTTGCAAATAAAATGGCCTATATGAGTTTAATTATATGCATTAATTTGGGATTGTTTGCAGCTCCTTAATTAATATTCGGTTTTTCTGCGGGAGAAACTAACCAGACTCTTCCACTCGGAAAGGCCAGGCTGAGTTTGAGAGGTAGGCCATGTCCAAGCAAAGCAAAATTTGCTTGGACAGTGCACTTTGTGGAAGTTCTTCCATTACGTTATGTTTGATGGCTTAAATCCTCGTTTCCAAATTTTTCATGATCATCTTTCGACCAAACTAGCTAGCCTCAGCTTCCATTGTCAAAGGTCAGATTTTAAGTTCCTGGTTGTTACTGTAGGATAAAATAAAACTTTGATAGATAGGTACTTGGATAATGCTCAAGAGGAAATGCTTGGAGTGGGAGTAATAGCATTTAGAATCTCATTTCATAAACTTTTCCCACTCACTTAAACTCAATACATATTGACCTATTTATAGACATAGAAAGTGCCTATTGAGCTTCTCTCATAAATACATCATAATGTAACCTTTTAGTCTTCCCATGTGACTCTTCGTTTCATAACTGACTCTTCATTCTTCTAGATATCTCTTAGACTTCCACACTCATTAATGTTACATAGAAAATACAAAAGACACTTAGACTTCCACACTCATTTATTACAAATTAATTCCAACATCTCTCCTTAATTTGTAATTTTTCATAATATCTTCAATTACTGATTTGAACTGCAACCAGGAGGAAAATCTCTTATGGCACATGCTCTTCTCTTTGATGTATGATGTGGATATCTTGTATCTACTTCAATCACTCTTTCTTCATCTTCTATGATAACTCTTTTTTTTTTATTGTCTGCTTCAACTCATGTAATTCTTTCATTACATCTTCATATTTGTTCTTCAACTCTTCATAGGCTTCATGCATATTTTGCGTTGATAGCTTGACAGCTTCAATTTCCTTATATGGCGCAACCACAACTATTACCTTCTCATCCTTCATTTTGCACAACCTCTGAAGACCACTCTTGTCTTCTTTCCTTTTGCAAAGTCCCTCTTATCTTGGACTTGCACACTTCTCAACGGATTCCTTTTGATCCGGAGACTTATCACCTTGCTGGAGGATATAGATCACGGCTTCACGAGCAACTCTTGTACGAGCACCTTCTGCACTCGGAGCTTTCTCTAGCTCTGCAACTGCTCCTTGATTCTTTGGCTCTGTGGTTTGCTTCAGGATCTACCAGGCTCTTTGGCTCTCTGGCTCTCTGCTTCACGCCACTTTTTTTTTTGTGGGATCGACCTAGCTCTGATACCAATTGTAGGATAAAATAAAACTTTGATAGATAGGTACTTGGATAATGCTCAAGAGGAAATGCTTGGAGTGGGAGTAATAGCATTTAGAATCTCATTTCATAAACTTTTCCCACTCGCTTAAACTCAATACATATTGACCTATTTATAGACATAGAAAGTGCCTATTGAGCTTCTCTCATAAATACATCATAATGTAACCTTTTAGTCTTCCCATGTGACTCTTCGTTTTCATAACTGACTCTTTATTCTTCTAGATATCTCTTAGACTTCCACACTCATTAATGTCACATAGAAAATACAAAAGACACTTAGACTTCCACACTCATTTATTACAAATTAATTCCAACAGTTACAGCACCCTTTTGAAAATCGATTGCAAGACAACACTCAACTCACAATAATCTTGTTTGTCAGTTTTTGTTCTTGCTTTTATCATGTAAATTATCAAATTTTAGTAGATCATTTTTGCGGGGCTTTTGCTTGCTGTAGTAAAGATCGAATGAGTGTTCTTTTTGTGCTTAATTCATTCACTTCAACATGCGTAGATGCCGGTATGCTTCTAATGCATGGATGATCATATATGTGTCGAACATCGAACGTGGAGACTGGATGCGCTAATTCAACATTAACAAGCAACTGGCGATAGAAACATGAATCACGGGGAGTTAATCATAGCTAGCAAGATTTTTGTTATATGATCCCTAGAATTTTAGATAATAACATTCTAACCAGAAAAGACAAAGAGAAGCACGGCACGTCCACTGGAGGGCCATGGACCTGAGAACCACCATAGAAGTCCATCGGGCACCGTCCGTGGTTGGATCTTGCCACCTAGTTCAAGTCTGTCTTGTTTTATCATGAATCGATTTAAGTTAGCAATGCTTAATTCTAAGGTTGGCCCTTCAATCTCAAGTCACCCGGCCAAATTAAACCATCCCAAGATCAATACAAAATTATAACCGCTCCAATTCATATCCTATCAACTGCAATATTTAAATCTACTTCAAAGAAACAATAACAAAATGATTTTCTATTCCATTGCAATATCTTGCTTTAACTAATTAAAAAATTATTATTTAACTAATTAAAAAGTCATCATTTAACTAATTAAAATAAATTATTATTCTATAGAAAGCATGAAAGATTAGGGACAAACCAGAGCCGGATAAAAGAGCTGTAGGCCATTCGGATAAAAGAGCTCGGCGCTTCCATCCTCTAAGCTGAACACATGTAAATCACGAGTTTTTTCCCAATAATCATAAGTGAAATAGATGCAATTTTCTTTCAGTGCAGAAAAGTCGTGCTTTGAGTATGTGATGGAGTAATTATTGCACAAGAATAATGAACTTTTCAGCATCACGGTAAATCATGTAATCCCTAAACGAAATTGTCCTCTAGTTATCACAAGACTGAGAAGAGTAATGGTACTTCCTTCACACCTCAAAAAGATTACCCGATATCTCGACCAAATACTTCCTGATCTCCCATACGTACAGGTTCAGAACCCCTTCTTCCTTTCTCCCTTTCTAAGGTAGTGTTTGATAGAAAAAATATTATCCATGGATAAGTGTATGGGATAGAGTTTGTCCCCTGGCTATCCCTAGGGATATCCCTTGGCTATCCTATTGATCATATCAAATGCAAAAAGGTAAATCCATAGGATAACTTTTTTTTTTTTACTCTTATTTGAAGGGATAGCTAGCTATTCCTGCATTTTCTAGGAAATAAATTGAGGGGATATCCCATGATTAACCATGGATTATCACTTTGGTTAACTTTATTTCCAGCTATCCTTTGTAGTTATGGCTTTTGGGAATAAGATGGGATATCAAGAGGATATCCCCTCTTATCCCCTATGTCACGCTACAAGAAAATACTGAAATAGCAATGCAAATTTAGGGACGCATCATTGCGTCGCTAAATTGCAACCACATTGCGACGCCTCCGCGACAAAAACGCATTCATGACTCAAAAAACTAGGTAATAAAAAAAATTAATTTTTTAATTTAGCGACGTAAGTAATGGATCGCAATATTTTCAAATTTAATTTTTATAAAATATAATTATGAAATAAAAAGATTGCGATGCAACATAGCGCGTCGCAATATTTTTTTAAAAATTAATTATGTTAAATAGCGACGCAATAAATCAAAAAATTAAAAAAATATTTTTTTCTTTAGCGACACAATACTTGCATCGCAATTATTTTAAATAAAATTAATTTTTATAAAATATAATTATAAAATAAAAATATTGCGACGCAATTCAGTGCGTCACAATATTTTTTTAAAAAATAATTATGTTAAATAGCGACACAATAATGATGCAATAAAATAGAAAATTAATAAAAATAATATTTTTATTTAGCGACGCAAGTATTGCGTCACAATATTTTTTTAAAAATAAATTTTTTAAAAAAATTAAAAAAAATTATGAAATAAAAATATTGCGACGATTTCAGTGCGTTGCAATATTTTTAAAAAATTAATTATGTTAAATAGCGATGCATTAGCGACGCAATAAATCAAAAATTAAAAAAAATTAATTTTTTATTTAGCGATGCAAATAATGCATCGCAGCATTTTTTTTAAAAAAATAAATTTTATAAAATATAATTAAAAGATAAAAAAATTAAAAACAAAACATTGCGACGCAATGAAATGCGTCGTAATTGTTTTAAAAAAATTAATTTTGGTACATGCGTTGGATCGATCGTCACGGACCGGGATCATGGCTTGGATCGATCGCAACCGTCGGATCGTTGCCGATCAGATCGATCGCAAAGGTGCGAGATCGGTCGTCACCGACCGGGATCGATCATGTCTTGGATCGATCACAACCATCGGATCATCGCCGATCGGATCGATCGCAATGGTGCAAGATCGGTCATCGCCGACTGGGAACGATCATGGCTTGGATCGATCGCAACCATCGAATCGTCACCGATCGAATCGATCGCAACGGTCCGGGATCGGTCGTCGCCGATCGGGATCGATTATGGCTTGGATCGATCGCAACCGTCAGATCATCGCCGATTGGATCGATCGCAACGGTCCGTGATCGGTCGTCGCCGACCAGGATCGATCATGGCTTGGATCGATCACAACCGTCAGATTGTCGCCGATCGGATCGATTGCAACGGTTTGAGATCGATCGTCGCCGACCGGGATCGATCATGGCTTGGATCGATTGCAACCATCAGATCTTCACCGATCGGATCGATGGCAACGGTGCGAGATCGGTCGTCGCCGATCGGGATTGATCATGGCTTGGATTGATCGTAACCGTTAGATCATCGCTGATCGGATCGATCGCAATGGTGCGAGATCGGTCATCGCCGATCGGGATCGATCATGGCTTGGATCGATCACAACCGTCGGATCGTCGCCGATCGGATCAATCACAACGGTCTGAGATCGGTCGTCGCCAACCGGGATCAATCATGGAGCATTTGCCGATCGCAACCATCGGATCGTCGCCGATCGGATCGATCACAACGGTCCGAGATCGGTCATCACCGATCGAGATCGATCATGGCTTGGATCAATCGCAACCATTGGATCATCGCCGATCGGATCGATCGCAACAGTCCAAGATCGGTCGTCACCGAACGGGATCGATGATGGCTTGGATCGATAGCAACAGTCGGATCGTCGCCAATCGAATCGATCGCAACGGTCCGAGATCGATCGTCGCCGACCGGGATCGATCATGGAGCATTTGCCGATCACAACCGTCGGATCGTCGCCGATCAGATCGATCGCAACGGTGCGAGATCGGTCATCGCCGATCAGGATCGATCATGGATCGGATCGATCGCAACGGTGCGAGATCGGTCATCGCCTACCGGGATCGGTCATGGCTTGGATCGATCGCAACCGTCGGATCATCGCCGATCAGATCGATCGCAATGGTCCGAGATCGGTCATCGCCGACCGGGATCGATCATGGCTTGGATCGATTGCAACCATCGGATTGTCGCTGATCGGATCGATCGCAATGGTCCGAGATCAGTCATCGCCAATTGGGATCGATCATGGAGCATTTGCCGATCGCAGCCGTCAGATCTTCACCGATCGGATCGATCACAATGGTGCGAGATCGGTCGTCATCGACCGGGATCGATCATGGCTTGGATTGATCACAACCGTCGGATCATCGCCGATCGGATCGATCGCAAAGGTCCGGGATCAGTCGTCACCGACCGAGATCGATCATGGCTTGGATCGATCGCAATCATCGGATCGTCGCCGATCGGATCGATCGCAACGGTCCGAGATTGGTCGTTGCCTACCGGGATCGATCATGGCTTGGATCAATCGCAATCGTCGAATCATCGTCGATCGAATCGATCGCAACGGTCCGAGATCGATCGTCGCCAACCGGAATCGATCATGGCTTGGATCGATCGCAACCATCGGATCATCGCCGATCGGATCGATCACAACGGTGCGAGATCGGTCATCGCCGACCGGGATCGATCATGGCTTGGATCGATCGCAACCGTCGGATCGTCGCCGATCGGATCGATCGCAACGGTCTGAGATTGGTCGTCGCCGACCAGGATCTATCATGAAGAATTTGCCGATCACAACCATCGGATCATCGCCGATCGGATCGATCGCAACGGTGCGAGATCGGTCGTCGTCGACCGGGATCAATCATGGCTTGGATCGATCGCAACCGCCGGATCGATCACAACGGTGCGAGATCGGTCGTCGCTGATCGGGATCGATCATGGCTTGGATCGATCGCAACCATCGGATCGTCGCCAATCGGATCGATCGCAACGGTCCGAGATCGATCGTCGCCGACCAGGATTGATCATGGAGCATTTGCCGATCGCAACCGTCGATTCGTCGCCGATCGGATCGATCACAACGGTGCGAGATCGGCGACGATTTTTATCAAATATAATTATCAAATAAAATAATTACGACGCAAATCAGAGCGTCGTAATTTTTTTAAAAATAAATTATGTTAAATAGCGACGCATTAGCGAAGACGCAATAAATCAAAAAATTTTAAATAATTAATTTTTAAAAATGCGACGCATGTATTGCATCGCAATATTTTTTAAAAATAAATGTTTTTAAAAAAATTAAAAATAAAACATTGCGACGCAACCATTTGCGTTGCAATTATTTTCAGAAAAAATAATTTTTATCAAATATAATTATCAAATAAAATTATTGCGACGCAAATCAGAGCGTCACAATTTTTTTAAAAATAAAGTATGTTAAATAGCGACGCAATAAACCAAAAAATTTAAAAACTTATTTTTTAAAATTGCAACGCATGTATTGCATCGTAATATTTTTTTAAAAAATAAATGTTTTTAAAAAAATTAAAAATAAAACATTGCGACGCAACTATTTGCATCGCAATTATATTCAGAAAAATAATTTTTATCAAATATAATTTTTAAATTAAAATATTACGACGGAAATCATTGCATTGTAATATTTTAAATAAATAAATTATGTTAAATAGCGACACATTAGCGACGTAATAAATCAGAAAATTAAAAAAATATTTTTATTTAATTTTGTGATGCATGTATTTCATCGCAAAATTAAATTTAAAAAATAAATGTTTTAAAAAAAATTTAAAATAAAACATTGCGACGCAACCATATGCATCACAATTATTTTTAGAAAAATAATTTTTATCAAATATAATTATCAAAAAAATATTGCGACGCATTAACGATGTATTTTCCTAGAAAATAAAAAAAATTTCTCATCAGAAATTGCTGCCAAATTAGCGACGCAATTATTTGCATCGCTAATTTTCCCAAAAAATAATAGAAAAATCAAAGTAGCGATGGATTAGAGACGGATAATTACGTCGCTATGCCATAATAAATTTAAAAAAAAATTAGCGAGGGATTAGCGATGCAAAATTGCATCGCTAATCCCTTATATATAAACTTAGTTGCGCCCAGCCCCCCGTGCCTCTTCTTCTTCCTCTTCTAACCCTAACCCGCCGCCGTCCCCTCATCCGGCTCCCCCCGCCCTCTCCCCCGGCGCTAGGAACCACCGGCGGCAGCCCCCCCCGGTGGCGTCCCCTATCTACTGAGGTAAGCCCCCCCCCTCCCCCTCCCTTCCCCCACCCCCGCCCTCCCGTTTCCCTGAGGCCACGGCTACGGCAGCGGCCGTGGCCGGCGGTGGCCTGGCCACGGTGGCTAGGCCACCATTTTTTTTAAAAAAAAATTTGTTAGGGTGGGGTTTTCCCCCACCCCTGAGGCGCCGGCCACGGCGGCGGTCATGGCCGGAGACGACGGCCACGGCCATGGTCGTGGCCGGCGGTGGCCTAGCCACGGTGGCCAGACCACCATTTTAAAAAAAAAATATCGTGGTGGGGTTTTTTCCCCACCCCTGAGGCGTCGGCCACGGCGGCGGCCGTGGCCGGCGGTGGCCTGGCCACGGTGGCCATGCCACCGTTTTTTTAAAAAAAATTTGTTGGGGTGGGGTTTTTCCCCCACCCCTGAGGCGCCAGCCACGGCGGCGGCCGTGGCCGGCGGTGGCCTGGCCACGGTGGCCAGGCCACCATATTTTGTTTAAAAAAAATTTGGGGTGGGGTTTTTGCCCCATCTCTGAGGCCACGACCACGGCGGCGGCCGTGGCCGGCGGTGGCCTGGCCACGGTGGCCAGGCCACCATTTATTTAAAAAAAAATTTGTCGGGGTGGGGTTTTTTCCCCCACCCTTGAGGCGCCGGCCACGGCGGCGGTCGTGGCCATCTTCTCAGGCCACGGCCGCGGCCGTGGCCGGCGGTGGCCTGGCCACGATGGCTAGGCCACCATATTAAAAAAAAAAATTTTGGGGTGGGGTTTTTGCCCCATCCCTGAGGCCACGGCCACGGCGGCGGCCGTGGCCAGCGGTGGCCTGGCCACGGTGGTGAGGCCACCGTTTTTTTTAAATGTCAGGGTGGGGTTTTTCCCCCACCCCTGAGGCCACGGCCATGGTGGCGGCCGTGGCCGGCGGTAGGGTGGGGTTTTTTTTAAATTTTTGTTTTTTTAATTAATTTATGTTTATGAACTCAATTTTACATGTAATATTAGAGAAATTTGCATGTAATCTATAATCTTGTAATGCATAATTTGATATTTGCATAATATTTGATATATTTAAAATTTATATATTTAGATTTATAAATGTCTTGTGTTATCGAATCTGTTTATTTCTTGAAATATTGTTCATGATATATTATTATTAGAATGCTTATCATGCAATTTATATGGTTTTGATATTTTAGATGATTAAATTTTTAATAAATTTATATTTCTTTATTACCTGTTATATTTTGGCTTAGCAAATTTTAAATATTTAGTTTTTAAATATTGTCACAATCATTTTCTTAGCAAATCAGAAAAAAAATTTAGAATATTCATGTTCTTCAATTGAAAGAAATTTGATATAGAAGACCATAATTTGATATAATTCCTCAAATTCTAAACCAACCAATCAAAATAAATTGATATCACGAAGGAAAAATGATATAGCTCATTTAGAACTAAATTTAATGCAAGAATATTAAATTTGATATAGTGAACTCAAATTCAAGTACTGATATAGTGAACTCATTTAGTTTAGGCCAGGCTGAATCCATTTTTACTTATCTAATGTAAATCCAAATGACATACATACTATGTCAAGTTCGTTCTTTGATTTTTCATATTATTTCTCACAGCACTATAACCTTTAGACCGTTTGAGACTTTGTAAGACTTAGTCTTGCAAATTCTCAAATTGTCCTAGTGGACAGTTTGAGATTATTTTTTACGATATGTTTGTCTGCTATTCGTCATCGTTAGTTGAGATTGCAGTTTGTATATCCTCATACGTTCTCCTAGTGTGGCATATAAGCCACACATTTAGGAGAACATAAAGGGAATTGCTGCCGAAATTTCAACGTAAACGATGATAATTTCGAGTAGAATAACATATCGCATAAAATAATCTTGAATGGGATAGGGCCTTACTTAAGTCCTAGTGGAGTGAAAGTGGAATTTATTTAGGACACTTGCTTACTTGTGAAGTCTAATGATTGAATGGACCCGGTCCTGGATAGCACGTCAAGGATCCTAGCCCCGGCCTTGATTTATGGTATAATCAATTACAATAAGCTTTTATTTTTTGAATTTATTGTTAATAGCTTATTAATTTATAGGTAAACGGTCCATGGTTCGATAATATTTTCATTAAATGCCTAGCACAGTGGCTATTGAAGACCGTAACTACCTATACTGGCTATTTTGTTAATGGATACAAATTTCAAATTGAACGACTAGCATCTTCAAGAGGGACGCAGAATTGGGGCGTATGTGTTAAAGGAGAAAGTGCTGGAGCAAATATGCAGGATTATTACGGAAAGTTAGTATAGGTGGTCGAAGTTGAATATCCGGGTTGGCCTATGAAATGAACTGTATTATTTTATTATGATTGGTTTGATCCGAAATTCCTGTCGGTAAAAGGGTTCATAACGACTACAATCTAGTTGAAGTAAACCATCGATGAAATTGTAGAAATATGAACCATTCATTCTTGCATCTCAAGCTCAGCAAGTGTTTTACTGCGGATATCCAAGTTTGCGCAACAACAAGCGAGATTGGTGGGCTGTTTCTAAAATCTTCCACGTTCAACAATCATATTAGATGAGAGTTCATCAAGTCAATCAATTGAGTGCCCCGCATTTCAAGACGATGAGATGGAAATGCATGCAATTGAGGACGACATAAGGGCTCCTGAAACATCACTTAGAGATCCAAATGGTGATGTCCAAGAAATTGAGGATGCAAACGTTCGGTTTCCTTCCGATGATAATGAAACTGAATCACAGTCCGATACAGCATCGGATGTTGAACCAACATTTCATGAAACAAATGACACTGATTAAAGATATAGGTTCATTCAATTTTGATTTATTTTTATAAGTGTTTAATTTTTGTATGTTTATTAATTATTCATAATTATATTGCATTGCATTAATCTTTAGTATTTACAGTATGACGGACCGAGGTAGATCTACCCCTAACGGACATAGCCCTGCGTCACATCCCACTACCAGCCCTGACACACGGACTTCTGCCTCTCCAGGCGTCGACGCTCACCCTGTATTTTCCTCTACCCGATCGGTGCAGACCTCTAAGAGTTCTTCTTTGGTTGGTCGCACCGTACTTCGATTAGATGCCGATGGGATGTAAGTATATACTAATTGTAACTATATGTTTATGTTTTTAAGTTAATTACTTATTTTAATTAGTTTTTTTAACAGCTTTATTGAGCAGCATACTGTATCGAGCCGGATCAGCTCTATATTTTAGAGCCATGCTGATCCCAGTGGCTACGATTGGCACCATGTATCTGCGGCCACGAGGGAGTTTTATTTTTCAGAGTTTCAGGTAAACTGTTTAAATACATTTTATAACTGATATAAAATTTTTTATCTTTATATATTCTGAAACTAACTGTTTATTTTAATGCATAAAAAGTTTACGTGGGACCCTACCATCCATGATGCCATTAGGGTAGCATGGAATGCTCTTGCGGCACGCCGATACTCCGACATGCTTTATCGTTGGAGGAGTTCGGGTAACCATCCAGGGCATGTGCCAGAGGGTATTTGGGCCAGCTAGCAACAGGCATAGCAGTCCGAGGCATGGATCAGGAGGTCCGCATTAGCCAGCATGAACGTCGATCTGAGAAGGGTGGTCGTGGCACGGGCCTCTCCTGTCACACTGCTGGTTCCATTTATATTCAGGAGCACAGGCGTCGTATGGTAAGAAACCATAAACAATTTAAATACTAATTTAGTCATTAACAAATACTTGCATTTATATTCTTTCTTCTGCTTTTGTAGTCCGAGCAGGAGGGCAGAGATCCTGGTGAGTTTCGTCTATTCAGGGCGACACACACCAGGAAGGACGGTTCCTGGGTCGATACACGATCACGGGAGGGGTAAGAAATTAGATTTATATTTTATTTATTTAATTTTTAATATTTTATTCAGCTTTATATATTGATTCATTTATCATTGATTTTATAACTCAAAGCACGAGTCGAGGAGCTGCAGTCTCAGGCTTCGCAGGTCGACTCTACTGATGGGGGGCCGCCCATCGAACTCTCACCAGAGGAGAGTCGATGTGTGTTTTTGAGGCTGTTGGTGCCCAGCCATGAGACCGTAGGGTCTATGGTTTTGGCACCAGAGCTTTCAGATATTTTTCCCATCAGGGCTCCTGTTCGCGTGGTTCTGCGATATTCCTTCCGAGCAGATAGACGATATCCGGAGATGTATCAAGGACGAACTTCGCGAGGAGGTTCGAGAGGAGCTCTCAGAGATGAGAGAACAGATGCGTCAGTTGCAGGATTTAGTTCGTAACTTGTCACAGGGTTCATCCCAGCCTCCACAACCGCCTGCAGATACATGATGTATTTTTTTTTCACTGCTTGATGTATTTTTTTATTTTTTCTGTTATATATGAAATTTTGAATAATTAATAAAATAAATTTTTATCTATTTTTAAAAATTTTGTAATGGTTGTTTTGGTCAATTGTATTAGCAATTACATTGTATTAGCAAGTTTAATTTATATTATTTTATTTTTTAAAATAAATAAATTAATTTACTTTAAAAATTAAAAATTAATTTATTTTACTTTTTTAAAAAATAAATAAATAATTAGCGTCGCTATTTTTCGTCATAATTAATTTAAAAAAAATTAATAATTATATTATTTTTTTTTAAAAAATAAATTAATTAGTTAGCGATGCAATTGCGATAAGATTTTACGTCGTAAATATTTTTTAAAAATTTATTTTTAATGTAGCGATGCATTAGTATGCGTCGCAATTATTTTAAAAAAAAATTAAAAATTAATTTATTTTATTTTTTTAAATATAAATTCATTAATTAGCGACACTATTTTTCATTGCAATTAATTTAAAAAAAAATTAAAAATATTTTATTTTAATTTTTTTAAAAATAAATTTATTAATTAGCGACTCAATTGCGATGAGATTTTTTGTCGCAAATATTTTTTTTTAAAAAAATATTTTTCAATTAGCGATGCATTTAGTATGAGTTGCAATATTGCGACGCATTTAGTCGTGTCGCAATATATTGCGATGCATTTATGCGTTACAGAGAGTCGCTGTTAAGCGATGCAATTGCGATAAATTGAGATTGCGATGATTATTTTAGCAACGCCTTCATTGCGTCGCTAATGCGTCGCTAAACAAGCTATAGCGATGCATTAGCGACGTATTTGGGTATTGCTATATTTTAATTTTCTTATAGTGTCAAACACTAACTAAGGGTTCAAAAAGGGCCATTCAGGTCGCCTGCTTCGACTATCCCATTGACTCCGCCCCTGGTAAAAGATAACATCTTCGAAAGCAAAACTTTCGCCCATCTTAACAAGAGTCCATGCCTCGTTTCCAGGTCTCGCAAAAGCAAACAATTTATTAAAGCCGCAAATTACCATGGCAGTATACAAAGAGTCAGAAGTCCACATCACAATAGCCTTATAACAGTAGTAGTGACAAGTCTCAGCCGTAGTCATGAGAGACGGGGTGGATGTTTTTGTGATGGTAGACGCGGCCGGAGGAGTCAAAGATGGGCTCGACGTCCGGAAAGGTGGTGATGGAAGGGAGTGCGATCCGGACTCCAGTGAGCGGGTTGAACATGGAGAGCTCGGAAAAGTCATCTAAAATCATGAGCCATCCATCTTAGGAGCCAACGCAGCGGCGCCATCTGACTCCAGGGATAGCGACTGTCAACTCCATGCCGCGCGTGATAGAAATCGTAGAATCTGTAGATCTCGTTGGCTTCATCGGCCTCGGTTCTAGTAAGCAAAGGCCAAGGGACTTGACGGGGGTTGGGATTCAAAGGGACTTGACGGAGTTTCACTCGGAGCAGACGGCGCGGCAACGGATGCAGTCGTGTAGGCAGAGGCGGCCAAGGATGGAAGTGAGAACATCGATCAGTAGATCTGAGATAAGGGCCATCCGATCCGAGTGAAAGAGACAGAGAGGGGAGATTTTTTTTTTCCATGCTCGCCACTATGTTTTCCCATTCCCATAGAAATTATCCATTTTAATAAAATGTATAGTTCAACATTCAAGTATCTATATTTTAAAACTAAAATTGTTTTGTGATGAAGCACATTAGAAAGCTTATTTCAGAAGAAAAATTTAGGATAAAGTGATAATTCTAAAATTTACAACTAAATAATGTGAAAGGGTTTTGAAATATATTTATTAAAAAATATAAATAAAAAGTAATTTAATTTTAAAGAAAAAATGATCGAGTTTTAGATTTGGATTCGAGGATAGGTTTGGTGATAGAGATCTCAATATTGATGGCTTATGACTTCATTTATGAACTTACTTATGTTTTCTATATGCAATGTTTTATTGCATTTAAAGATTTTAAATTAATCTCACTAAAGATTAAAAATGACTAGTTGGAAATAGACATATTTGGGATCACATTGTATGTAATTTCTATGTTACTCATCCATATTTGATCTATGTCATTAAGTATATTAGTATGGTGATGATCATGGTTAATCCCAACAATATTTGATAAAAGCTGTAGTGATTCCATCATTAGTATATGAGATGGATCAGATTGTTTAAGAAAAATTAAGAATAAATAGCTTACAGATGCGCGCCTAAGGAATTTTGTGATATAATTTATTCGAATAATATGTAGCCCAAGTAGAAGATTATTAGAAAATTGGATTTCCTATATCAGGTAAATCAATAAAAAAATCACATTTTCTATATCGTTAAGAAATCAGATTTTCTAAATTAGATAAATCAATATGAAGCAGTGGGCAACATATATTCTCATTCAATGGCAACATATATTCTCATTTAATTATATAAACTATTTGATATGGGTTGAAATTACATGGTATAATACTAGTAACCCATCGATTTCTGAATTGATATGGAATTAAATTGAGTAGATACCATTTAGGAGATTATGGAAACCTTATATAAAGACCCTATCGTCCCCAATACACCAAATCACAATATAGTTTCTCTTCTTTCAATCAAGACGAGAGATGACGGTCCCATTAAGGAGCTAAGGCGATTTGGCTGAGGAAGGCCACAAACCATTCTCAACACTAGTAATTACATGAGTACCCTCTTGTTAACTTTTTTTTTTTTTTTTCAGCTATCCTTCATAATTATGGCTTTTGAAAATAAGAAGGGATATCCCTATTTAACCATGAGTTACTCCGGGGATATCCTCTGAATATCCCTTTTTATTCCCAAAAGCTATAACTAGGGGGAATAATTCTAAAAAAGTTTAACTAAAGGGGATAACCCATGTTTAACCATGGATTATCCTCTGAACTTATTCCCTATAGACCCAGGAATAACTAGAGTTATCCCTTGATGGCAAAGTTGTTATTTTAAAAAGGTGGTTATCCCTTGAGCTATTCCTTGGATACATGCTATCCTGTACACTTATCCAGGGATAGCTTTTTATGAATCAAACACTAGTATTTTCACATTATTTCATTATTTTACTTTTCAATGCAGTTATTAGTATATAACTGCATTCTTATATAAATGCAAAAGTCTTCTTATTTCAGATAAGTGTTTTCTATTATAGTGGCCATTGAGAGATTACACCATGTTTTATCTTGTTTCAGTTTGGAAGTTGTGATCTTCTTTAGTTATATTTTTTCTATATGGCTTTATCTTGAATATCAAGCATTGCCAACCATATACGGCTTCATCATAAGTCTATAAAATAAATAAAAAAATGATGTTATTTCCTTGGAATTTGTCAAATTGAAGAAGAATTTGGCAAATCAATTAACCAAGGGATTATAGGAGTGGAGTCCTAGATTCATCGAGAGGGATAGGGCTTAAGCCCATTATTTGGTCACCATACCCAACCTTTGTGATTGGAGATCCTATGAAGGAGGTTCAATATGGTAGAAACGAAGCTGATTGAGAGATCGTGTTAGAGCACAAATTTTAAAATTTTTTTATCCATCCCTATGATGAGTGCTCGTATAAAGTGACAAAGAAAATTTATGTAAGGGATAACCCATAATCTAATTAAAATTATTTTCAACTAACCAGTGTAGTTATGGCTTAGGGAATAAGGGGGGCTATCCAGAGGATATCTGTTGGGTTTGGGCTCCCTTCCTATGTGAAGAAAAGGCCCAAATGTGTAAGCCCACTTTGTGTCACACTTGTCTAAGTGGCGAGTCTGATTTGGTAAGAATCCCTAATCAGTGATGAGTCTGATTAGATAAGAGTCCATCTTGGTAAGAATCTCTAATCAGTGGTGAGTCTGTTTAGGTAAGAATCCAACTTGATAAGAATCCCTAATCAGTGGTGAGTCTATTAGGGTGATATTATGGTTAATTTTTTGAAAAAGAGAAGAGAGAAGAGAGCCGCCATTCGAGAGAGAAGAGAAGAAGCCCTTTTCGCACATAGCAGCCACTGTAAAATCACTACTGCAGATTCTTTCACTGTTGGATCGGATTGAAATTTTGACAGCAGGTTTGGGACATCTGGTTATTTATTCTGAACGGTTGGATCGGTGAAACAAGGTTTGAGGTGCGAGAAACTCAGGTCGGAAAGTAGCTCTATTTTTGGGTTTGTTAAACTTCTTGGTTCTCTATTGTAAGCTTCTTAGCTTATTGTTTCGTTGGCTGTAAGCACTCATTTGTGTTCTTGTTTGAGACTCTCTTATACCCTTATTTGATCATAGTGGAGCTATTTATTTGGTCTGGATGACCCATGGTTTTTACCCTTGCTTTAAGGGGTTTTTTACGTTAAAAATCTTGGTGTCTCTTGTGTGTTTGTGATATTCAATTGCTGCCACAAATTTTGTTATTGCTCCTCACAGATTCTTGCAAGTTGGGGAAACATATCTTCGCTGCATATTATGATTTGTTGTTACTGTGTTATTGTTTTCCCATCAGAGTGGTATCAGAGCTCTTTGGTTTGGGGCTATTTGACTTGCTTGAATGATGGAGGCAAATACAAATAAGATAGTTTATTTGAATGGCACTAATTATCATTTGTGGAAGGGCAAAATGAAGGATTTGCTATTTGTGAAGAATTTGCATCTTCTTGTGTTTGCTACTAAGAAGCCGGATTCCAAGTCTGATGAGGAATGTGAATTTGAACATAGTAGGTTTGTGGTTTTATTCGGCAGTATGTAGAAGATAATGTTTATAATCATATTGCTAATGAGACACATGCTAGAGCCTTGTGGGAGAAGATTGATTCATTGTATGCCTCTAAATCAGGGAATAATAAATTATATTTATTGAATTCTCTAATGAATTTGAGGTACAAGGAGGGGACTTCTATTTTAGATCACTTGAATGAATTTCAAGGGCTCCTAGATCAATTGTCAGGAATGGGTATCAAGTTTGATGATGAAGTGTTGGGACTATGGCTACTGAATACTCTATCAGAGTCTTGGGAGACATTTCAGGTTTCAATTACAAACTCAGCCCCTAATGGTATTGTTACTTTGCAAATGGCAAAGGATGGTGCTCTTAATGAGGAGATGAGAAGGAAGGCACAGGGTACTTCATCTCAGTCCGAGGTGCTTGTCACTGAAAATAGGGGGAGAAGTCAGAGAAAAGAACCAAAGGATGGTAGAGAGAAGAGCAGAAGCAAGTCCAAGTCAAGATACAAGAATGTGGAGTGCCATTATTGTCACAGAACAGGGCACATATAGAAGAATTATTTTCTGAGGAAAAGGGAGAACAAAAGCAAGAAGGGTAAGCAGAAAGAGAAGGATCGTGATGATGATGATGATCGTGTTACCACTGCTACCAGTGATGATCTTATTATTCTCTGACCATGATCTTGTATCAGATGAGAGCATGTGAATAATTGATAGTGGCGCTACACTGCATGTTACACCAAGAAAGGAGTTCTTCATTTCTTACACTTCTGATGACTTTGGAGTTTTAAAGATGGGTAATGATGGTGTGTCTAAGGTGATTGGTGTTGGTGATGTTTTCCTGCAAACCAACATGGGAATCCAGCTACTGCTTCGAGGAGTCAAATATGCTCCGGATGTTCGCTTTAATTTGATTTCTGTGCAGATGCTTGATGATGGTGGTTATGATAATCACTTTGGTTCTATAAAGTGAAAACTCACCAAAGGTAACTTGGTTATGGCTAGAGGGAAGAAAATTTTTAAACTGTATTGGACAAAAGCTTTGGTTGCTAAAGACAGTATGAATGTCATGGATATGGAGGCATCTTTGTGGCAGCGATAGTCATATCAGTGAAAAAGGACTGAACTGCTTAGCTAAAAAGGATGTGCTTCTAGGATTGAAGAGTGCAAAGTTGGAGAAGTGTTCTCATTGCATGGCTGATAAATAAAACAGAGTATCCTTTAAGAAGCATCCTCCCTCAAGGAAGTCAAAGTTGCTTGAATTGGTGCATTCTGATGTTTGTGGTCCATTGAAGGTAAAATCCTTTAGTGGTGCACTTTATTTTGTTATCTTTATTGATGATTGTTCCAGGAAACTAAGGGTCTATGTATTGAAGACAAAAGACCAGGTGTTGGAGAAGTTCAAACAGTTTCAGGCTTTAGTTGAGAGGCAGTCAGGCAAGAAGCTGAAATGTATTCGTATTGACAATGGTGTTGAGTATTGTGGACCCTTTGATGTCTATTGTAAGCAGCAGGGTATTGCACATGAAAAGACTCCTCCTAAAACTCTTCAGCTGAATGGTTTAGCATAAAGGATGAATAGGACATTGATTGAGAGAGTGAGGTGTATGCTCTCTGAAGCAAAATTGCCCAAACACTTTTGGGGTGAGGCACTGTACACAGCAGTACATGTTATTAATCTTAGTCCTATAGTTGCTTTGGACAGTGAGGCGCCAGACAAAATTTGGTTTGGCAAGAATGTCAGATATGATCATTTGCGAGTCTTTGGTTGCAAAGAATTTGTGCATGTTCCAAAAGATGAGAGATCCAAGTTGGATGCTAAGATGAGACAGTGCATCTTTATAGGTTATAGTCAAGATGAATTTGGTTACATATTTTATGATCCTTTTGAGAAAAAGCTTATTAGAAGTCGTAGTGTGGAGTTCATGGAAGACAAACCATTAAAGACATTGATAAGGTGGAGAAGACTACACCCGAAAAAGGTAATAAGCTGATTGATGTTGATCCATTTCGATTGCCTATTCACAATCTGGATAATGCTAAGAATAGTGTTCAACAAGATGAGCAACATGATTATATTGATGATCAACAGCTTGGAGATGAGTTAGATGTTCCAACTAATGATGCTGAAGAGGAACATGAGATGTCACAAGATGATAATCTTAGTTATGCTCCTGAACCACCTCAAAGTCAACTCAGGAGGTCTAACAGGCAGAGACAACCATCTACAAGGTATTCGTCTGATGAGTATATGACCTTGACTGATGGGGGAGAACCTGAGTGTTTTGAAGAGGCCATTGAGAGTGAAGAAAAACAAAAGTGGTTGGATGCAATGCGAGATGAGATGCAATCTTTGCATGACAATCACACTTATGATTTGGTGAAGTTGCCTAAAGGCAAGAGGGCCTTGGAAAATAGGTGAATTTACAAGGTGAAACATGATAGTAATGCTGCATCTCCAAGGTATAAAGCCAGATTAGTGGTAAAAGGCTTCAACAGAGGAAGGGTATTGATTTTAATGAGATTTTCTCACATGTGGTGAAGATGTCTTCTATTAGAACCGTGTTGAGTTTGGCTGCTACTCTTGACTTAGAGGTGGAGCAAATGGATGTGAAAACTGCTTTCCTTCATGGTGATTTGGAGGAAGAGATTTACATGAAGCAACCTGATGGCTTTCAAGTTGAAGGCAAGGAAGACTATGTGTGTAGGCTAAGAAAGAGCCTATACGGTTTAAAGCAGGCTCCGAGGCAATGGTACAAGAAGTTTGAGTCTGTCATATGTGAGTAAGACTACAAGAAGACTACTTCTGATCATTGTGTATTTGTTAAAAAGTTTTCTAATGATGACTTTATTATCCTGTTATTGTATGTTGATGACATGCTTATTATTAGAAAAATGTTTCTAGGATTGACAGGTTAAAGAAGCAGTTGGGCAAGTCATTTGCAATGAAGGACATGGGAGTTGCTAAGCAGATTCTTGGTATAAGAATCATACGTGATAGAATGAAGAAGAAACTTTGGCTGTCATAGGAACATTATATTGAAATGGTGCTGCAAAGATTCCAGATGAAAATGCTAAGGCTGTAAGCACTCCTCTTGCTACTCATTTTAAGCCGAGTGCTAAACAAAGTCGTTCAAATAAAGTTGAGAAATTAGATATGGAACGGGTTCCTTATGCTTCTGTTGTGGGTAGTTTGATGTATGCAATGGTGTGCACAAGACCAGACATAGCACATGCTGTTGGTACTGTCAGTAGATTTCTGTCAAACCCAGGTAGAGAGCATTGGAATTCAGTAAAATGGATTTTAAGGTATCTTCGTGGTACAACTGGTATGAGGCTTTGTTTTGGAAGTGATGAGCCCACATTGGTGGGGTACTCAGACTCAGATATGGCTAGAGACATTGATTCCAGAAAGTACACTTCAGGCTATATGATTAAATTTGCAGAGGGAGCTGTGGCTTGGCAGTCTAAGTTGCAGAGATGTGTAGCATTGTCAACTACAGAGGCAGAGTTCATTACCATTACTGAAGCATGTAAGGAGTTGCTATGGGTGAAGAAATTCTTACAGGAGCTAGGCTTTGTTTAGAACCAATATTGTTGTTTGTTGACAGTCAAAGTGCTATCCATCTTGGTAAGAATCCAACTTTTTCATTCAAGACCCAAACATATTGATGTGAGGTATCATTGGATACGTGATGTTTTGGATGCTAAGCTGTTGGAGTTGGCTAAAATTCACACTGATAATAATGGTGCTGATATGATGACTAAAACATTACTAAGAGGGAAGTTTGAAACTTGTTGTGAGATTGCCAGTTTGGCGGTTATCTCCATATAGTTGTGAGGGGGAGATATGTTGGGTTTGGGCTCCCTTCCTATGTGTAGAAAAGGCCCAAATATATAAGCCCACTTTGTATCACACTTGTCTAAGTGGTGAGTCTGATTTGGTAAGAATCCCTAATCAGTGATGAGTCTGATTAGGTAAGAGTCCATCTTAGTAAGAATCCCTAATCAGTGGTGAGTGTGATTAGGTAAGAATCCAACTTGGTAAGAATTCCTAATCAGTGGTGAGTCTATTAGGGTGATATTAGGGTTAATTTTTTGAAAAAGAGAAGAGAGAGAGAGCCACCATTCCAGAGAGAAGAAAAGAAGAAGCCCTTTTCCGCACATACTTAGAGCAGTCACCGTAAAATCGCTACTGAAGATTCGTTCACCGTTGGATCGGGCTGAAATTTTGACAGAAAGTTTATAACATCTGGTTCTTCATTCGAAAGGTTGGATCGGTGAAACAAGGTCTAATATGTGAGAAAATTAGTCAAACAGTAGTTCTATTTTTGGGGTTTGTTAAACTTCTTGGTTCTCTATTGTAAGCTTCTTAGCTTATTGTTGTCATTTGTGTTCTTATTTGAGACTCTCTTGTACCCTTATTTGATCATAGTGAGCTATTTCTTTGGTCTGGATAACCCATGGTTTTTACCCTTGCTTTGAGGGGTTTTCACGTTAAAAATCTTGGTCTCTCTTGTGTGTTTGTGATATTCAATTGCTGCCACAAATTTTGTTATTGCTCCTCACAGATTCTTGCAAGTTAGGAGAATATATCTCCGCTGCATATTGTGATTTGTTGTTACTGTGTTGTTATGTCCTCATTAATATCCCCCCTTATTCCCTTTCTCAAACATAGTAGTTTCTTTCTACCTCCACCTTTTCATCCACCTATTGAACCTTCTCCTTCCAATCTAATCCCTTATCTCCTCGGAGATGCAAAATATGGTGGATGCGTAGTCCTCACTTCAGCCTCTTCACGGAAGAGGATGATGTGTGTGGACTGATGTAGCTGCTATTGATCCTCGCTTCAGCCTCTTTCATGACGAGGCGGATTTGTGTGGGCTGTGGCGGTGCCATTTCGTTCTTCTAATGGCATCAAAGGGTTCCTCCCGCTCAACCAAGTTCGGTTTTGGAATATAGCACCGGAGAAGATGGGTAGTTTTGTTGCACAAACTGGTCTGCTTTTGGGTTTATATGATGTTGCAAATAAAATGGTCTATATGAGTTTTTAAGCTTTTGGGATTGTTTGCAACTTCTAAATAAAATGGTCTATATGAATTTAAGAGGTAGGCCTCGTCTCACGAAGACCCTTGGATTTGCGAACGGCTAACGTGGGTTCGAGAGATCATCTCTTCTCGGCGCCTCTTCGTGGTCGGAGTCATAAAAGTCCAAGGCTAATCCCGCTCTCTTTCTCGGAGAGATTAACTAGAAGACCTCTTGGACCAAACAACCGTCCGGCTCTAAAAAACCGAACATGTAATTTGTTTGGATAGAATGCCTTGTTTTCACACCATCTTGCGTGGAATTTGGGAATTTTTATTTGCATCACCCAGACTATTCAGTACACCCCCATTTTTATGAAAAATCCTAAACTACCCCTTTTTTCTCTCCACACCCCTCTTCCGTCTCCTCTCCAAAACCACCCCCCTCCCTCCTTCTCCACGTCTCCTCTTCGGCCCCGCCTCCTTTCCTCTCTCCTCCCCTTCCATCTTCTTTCCGGCACTGCCCCCTTCTTCCTCCCTCCCCTCTCCCGTCTCGTCTCCCCCTTTCTTCTCCCCACACCCCATCTCCCATACGTCTTTTCCCTATTCCCCGGCACTCCTTATTCCCCGGCACCATTCGGCCAAACAAGGCCAAACAGAGGCCCTCCATTCGGCTCTGTTTGGCCGAACGAAGAGCACCGTGCCCTCCGGCACCATTCGACCAAACAGAGCCGAACGGAGGGCCTCCGTTTGGTCCTGTTTGGCCGAATGGAGAGCCTATGTTCGGCCTGGCCTATCAGGCCGAACATAATGGCCTTTGTTTGACAAACAGGATTAGGCCAGACCGAACAGAGGATCTCCATTCGGCCAAACAGGACCGAACGGAGGCCTTCCATTTTGGCCCTGTTTGGCCGAACGGTGTCAAAAGGGAAGCCAGTGCTGGAGAGAGGGCGCTGGCCGATGCTTGGAGTAGGGAGGAGATGGACGCACATAAGCTTCCAAACTGTTAACAAAAACAAAGAATATCAATAAAAAAAATTTATTCTGCTTCAACGCCGCATATGGTTAGAGAGAGATTCCAACAAGAAAAGTTGGGATTTTATTCTGCATTATCTATCCATGTGACAGAGGTATACAAATAATATTTTTTAAAAACAAATCCACTCTCTGAGATAAGAAGAAGAGAACAAAAAGTGAGAAAGAAAACAGCTAACAAGGGAAAAAATAAAAAAATGAAGATTTCTAACGTAACAATCATAAAAAAAAGAATACATTCAAAATTTAAAGCAAAAAAAAGAAATATCTTTCTTTAGAAATAAAAGAAAGAGATGAGTATACTAGAGAAAAAAAAGGTGTTGGAGGGCGTCGATGGGGCGTCGATGAGGCAACGATTGAAGACGATGGAGTAGATTCAGAACTTCAGAGTTTAGATCAACGATTGGAGACGATGGAGTAGGTTCAGACTTCATAACTTCAGATCAGCTGCATGAAAGAGGAAGAGCAAGAGACGGTGCATGAAAGAAGGCAAAGCAAGAGTCGTTGAGTCATTATATAAAGCTAATGGGGACGGGAATGGGTAAATGGGGATGGGGCAGAGAATACCGTTCCCGGGCGTTTACCCATTTAGCCATTAATGAAAAATTTCATTACCCATTAAGCCATTTAAAATGGGGATTCCCTGACTCATTAAAAATGGTACCGGCTGGGTAAACGGGGAAACGAAGAAAATTGCCATCCCTAGGTCATTGAAGCCCTCCACCGCAGGGCATACCGGATCGAAGGACTCAATAGAAAGCCACTCCCATGCACTTTGAATTCGAACAACCTTCATCGGCACTACCAGTAATGTACATAACTAACTGATTATAAATTTGAGCATCTCATTCTTTCGGCTAATGAAGATATGTTTGAGTATCTTTTCCTCTCGGCACCAAACACCGATGATAGGTAGCACCAAAGACCGACTCTAAGTCTGCACCGAAGACCAACTCTAGGTCGGCAACAAAGATTAACGATAGGTCGGCACCGAAGGCCGGCTCCAGGTCAGCACCAAAGACCAATGATAGGTCGGCACCAAGGACTGACTCTAGGTCGACACCAAAGCCCGACTCTGGGTGGCCACAGGTCAGTACCAAAGATCGACTCCAGGTCAGCACCAAAGGTTGACGCCAAGAATGGCTAAGGAACGAGGTGGTCATGTACGAGGACCGATGCCAGAGTCGGCATGAAGATGGGCCTACCGCAAATCCACATATAAGGCTGACCCCGAGGCTGGCTTCTAAGGTCAACACCAGTACCGGCACTATGCCCAGCCCTAGAGTCAGCCTCGGCAACTCTGGGACTCACTCTAGCTTCAGAATGGGCCACCATCCCGAGACCACTTAACCCAAGCGGACAAGTATTTCGACCTTGACAGAAATGAGGCAACCCCATCACGGACCCTTACAAGTGCATGCTACGAAAGCTAAGTATTCAAAAGATCCAAAGACTTTAACATTTGAAAGAAAAGGTAATTTTCATTACTTATCAAAAAGTTTACAAAAATGCCAACTCGAGTCGGACTTCAATACAAAGATAAGGAGTGGCTAAAGGAAGAATACAAGGAGGAAGAGTCTTCTGGCATCAACCGGAGCTGACCCATCATCGGCCGATCTCTGCACCGTGGGCAATCCCTCTGGCTCCTTGTCATTGCTTTATGTCCCATGATGTCGAGGACTCTACCCACCTTTTCCTTGCAGTCTTGGATGCCTTGGAGATAGACCTCAATAGAGGCCTCCGCTAGTTCGTCTGTAAAGGCAGTGGAGTTTCAATAGCGCTCCACCACCTCGATGGACCTTCTCTCTGCTATGGAGACCACTTTTTTTGTGGATTCCAAAGGGTTTCCTCGGTTTTTAGGAGGATCCCACCGAATATGATAGGAGAATGGCATTGCGATGCCCCATATCACCAGCATTGAAGAGCCACCACTCTCCAAGGCTGAATAACTTTGCGCCCCTTTCTCAGGAATGGAAGGGCATCGATGTGGCTGATCAAGCCACGTAGGCTAACGGACAAAGTGACTAACGAAGATGAGAGAAAGATGGGTAGAACCCTTCAGCAAGGGTCCCCAGAAGCCCCAACTCCAGAGTCAGCCCCAACCCTCCAGCCCACCAAGCGCCAACTCTAGAGATAACTCTAGAGATGGCCTTCAGCCTAGACTCCAGAGTCGGCCACCAAGCCTGGCCTTCAGCCTAGACTCCAGAGTCGGCCACCAAGCCTCGACTCCAAAGTCGGAGTGGGGGCCACCAAGCCTCGACTCCAAAGTCAGAGTCGGCCACCAAGCCCCGACTCCAGAGTCGGCCTCCAGCCCCGACACCCCAGCCCCGACACCAGAGTCAGCCTCCAAGACTGACTCCCAGTACTCTCGGCCCCCACATGGCCCACCTAACGCCCATAACTGCCACGTGGACCACTACCATCTGCGACCCTTTACCAACAGGCGCCCACCTAACGCCCATAACTGCCACCACTACCATCTGCGACCCTTTACCAACAAGATCAGGCCTACGGCAAGCTCAGGGGCAATTACGACCTATCTTGCGCCTACCCACGGCCAGACGATGACATTTCGGAGTCAATAACCAAAAGGAGTAAGAGGGACCCTGAACAGGTATTCATGATGAGAAGGGGATCTGAACTTAAGTTTTTGGTTGTTTCTCAAGTTATTCACTTGAGCGTCCACTATCGGTTCCTGGGGACTTTCTTGCAGGATTCGAGGAGGTCCAAAGAGGATGATTTGGTGACAACACACTCAATTGAAAAATCTGTTCTTGAATGGAATATAAGAATGTTGAAAATGAGGATTTAAGCCATCATAAGAAGTTTTCACGTATGTTTGTAAAAAATCTATGCTGCATAATCCGCGAAATCTCAAAAAATACATCATTGAGATCACACTCATACTTTGAGCCAGATTGTTCCACAGAATGTTGGATCTGCAATCTTGGTTTGTTACTAAATTAAAATATCCCCAAAATACACAGAAATTCCATTCTGTTTCTACCGTAAGATACTATGAAAACAAGGGATTCTATCAAAATAAAATACGACTGGATTTTTCAGAGTCGGATTGTTGTTGGGCCCAAGGGGTCTTCTCTTTTTCATCTCAGGTACATCTCCAAGGCAGTGCAAGTCCTAATCTCCGGACTTTTATGACTCTGACCACGAAGAGGCACCGGAAGACATGACCTCTCGATCCCACTCTATCCTTTCGGAAATGGAAGGGTCTTCCGTGAGACATGGCCTATCTATACAACTCAGCCTGGCACTTTCCCGCATGTTCCGAAGCTGTTTTCTCCGAAATCGAACTTACAGAAAGGGATTTAGCCTTCACTGTAGCTGCTGTTGCCAGAAGATTGAAGAGCAAATCCTGGCAAAGGATGATCATGATTGCAAAGTTAGCAATAGAAAAATCCCAGCCAAACATTAATTGAAGGGAAACCCAAAGAAAATATAGACTTTCGATCGTTTGATCAAAAACAAAAATAAATGCAACGAAAATCTTCTTAGATCATACATCAATGCAAACGATAGTACCGTTGGATCATGGAGGAAGACTGCCTCATGGCAGCGCCACCAGTCCACACACACATCAGCCTCGTCCACTATATTTTGCATCTCTGGGGCGATGAGGCTGAAGTGAGGGTCACACATCCACTATATTTTGCATCTCCGATCGAGGAGACAAGTGATCAGAAAGGAAGGAGAAGGTTTGATAGGCGGTGGAAAAGTTGGAGGTAGAAAGAACCTGAGCTCCATGTTAAGGTAGGACTTAGAATGGGGGCTCAGAAAGATTTCAGACAAGCACCGGAGGAAGAACAAAGTGGCTGACAAACAAAACAAACAAAGGCAAAAGGGATCCCACGCTGTTTAGAAGCGGAGATTGAGTTAAGGCTTGTGGAAATGAATGAACGGATGGTCTATATATATAGGGGCAAACACTGTCCAGCCGAACTTTTTCGTTCTTGGTCAATATCAACTCGTTTGAAATACGTTACAAAACGCTGTAGTCCAGCCGAACTTTGTCGTTTGGTCATCGAAATAATATCAACTCATTTAAAATACGTTACAAAACGCTTTAGTCCTGCCGAACTTTGTCGTTCTTGCTCTCATCGAAATAATATCAACTCATTTAAAATACATTACAATATGCGGTAGTCCAGCCGAACATTGTCGTTCTTGCTCATCAAAATAATACCAACTCATTTAAAATACGTTACAAAATAGAATTCTCGTAAAATGAAGGTTACAAAATTGAATTGTATAAGAGAAAATTACGTTACTGAATTGAATCGGATTTATCCAAGTTTGTCAGAGACTCAGAAGTAACCGAATCGAAGAATTTCCGCAGATTTATTGTGTTCCAATTAAAAAACGTTACGAAATATAATTTGTATACCTCATAGAGTGGATTTGTTTTTAAAAAATATTATTTGTATACCTCTATCACATGGATAGATAATGCAGAATAAAATTCCAACTTTTCTTGTTGGAATCTCTCTCTAACCATGTGCGGCGTTGAAGCAGAATAAAATTTTTTTTATTGATATTCTTTGTTTTTATTAACAGTTTGGAAGCTTATGTGCTTAATGATAATTTATTAATTTTTTAGGATAAGATGGAGACCAATCGAGAACAATCAAATGATGATATTGATACAACTAATACTAACACATTAGATGACTCCATTAGAGATTCTTCAACTCCTGAAATGCAAACCACTGACTCTGTTCCTTCAATAAGGTCTTTACGATCTAAAGTTTGGAACCATTTTGAATGCAAAATGATCGATAGAAGTTTGAAGGCAATTTGTAACTACTGTCAAAAGAAATTGGGTGGAGGACCCAATAATGGCACCTCCCATTTGCGTGAACAATGGAAGAGATGCCTCTATCGAACCACAAAAGATATAAAATTAATAAATATTAACGTCAGCTAGTTCAAGTAAGTTGATGGAAGGTAGCCCTAATCTTGCTTTACATGCTTTCAATCCAGAGGTTTCAAGAAAAGACCTTGCAGCTGTGATAATTTTGCATGAGTATTTACTTTCCATGGTTGACCATATAGGATTTAAAATTTTTTACCATAATCTACAACCATTGTTTAAGATGGTGATAATAAATACACTAAAGAAAGATATTTTGAAGATATATCGCCTTGAGAAAACTAAGGTAATGAGTCTTCTTGACCAAATCAAAAGTAGAGTTTCTATCACTTCTGATATGGGGACTTCTTCGAATCAAAGAAAGCATTACATGGTGGTCACGGCACATTACATTGATGATGATTGGGTGTTAAGAAATTGCATATTGAGGTACTAATTTATTTTTTTTATCACTTCTTACTTTAATCTTATATCTGTTATGTTAATATTGTAATTATTTGAATTTGATAGGTTTGTTTACATGCCTGCTCCAAATACCTTTGATGTTCTGTGTGACAAACTTATAGAGACATTGTTGGATTGGAATATTAATCGTGCCTTGACTATTGATAATTGTAGTATGAATGATAGCATGATTTCAAAGATGAAAAGTAAGATTGATCAAGGTGTACTTATTTTGGGGGATAACTTTTTCATATGAGGTGTGCTGCACATATTTTAAATCTGATTGTGAAAGAGTGGCTTAACAAGTTTGAGAGTGGAATTGAAAATGTGCGCGATAATGTTGTATTTTGGATGAGTTCCCTAAGAGAATAGAAAATTTGAGGAAATTGCAAGGCAACTGAATATAACATGTACTAAGAAACTAGTTTTAGATTGCAAAACTAGATGGAATTCTACATATTTGATGCTTAATACTACTTTGGAATATCGAGATGTTTTCTCTTGCTTGAAGCAACATGATTCTCAGTATACTTGTTTACCTTCAGAGGAGGATTGGGAGGTTGCTAGTGAATTGTGCAAAAGACTAGAGAATTTCTATAATGTTACTATTTTGTTCTCTGACCTGAAATATCCTATTGCTAATCTTTTTTTTATGGAGATCATTGAGATTAAGTTGTCACTTTATGAGTGGATGACATCTGCAAGACAAGAAATAAAGGATATATCATTGGCGATGACAGAGAAGTTTAACAAGTATTGGGATGATATTCAAGGCGTATTGAGCATAGCAAATGTATTGGATCCAAGGTACAAGATGAAGTCATTTGAATGCTATTTTCCTTTAGTTTATGGGGAAGAGCATGCCAAATTGGAAATTAAAAAAGTTTAGACAACTATGGCCAATTTAGTTAAAGAGTATGAGTCAAAAGATAAAGGCAAATATAAGGAAAAGAGTTATAGCAGTGAGTCTTCAATGTTTCTTCTACCTAATCGTCCATCACTGAAAAGAGGTAGATATGAGGCATTTTTGGCTTCTCAAGATATTACCGTGGAGAAAGTCAAGACAGAGTTGAACTTTTACTTGAAAGAGTCTATAACACTTGATAGTGATGACTTTGATGTGTTGAATTGGTGAAAAACTAATGGAGTGAAATTCTCATGTTGCAAAAGGTTGCTAGGGATATCTTTGCTATTCCTATGACTACAATTGCTTCTGAATCTGCTTTCTCTACAAGTGGTAGAGTGATGAATCCTCATTGTAGTAGACTTTTGCCTGCAACATTAGAAGCTTTAATGTGTGCTCAAAGTTGATTGTGGACTCAATTTGAAGGTAAGTGTCTATCTTGCATATATTATTTTTTAAGTATATAATAATATTTTCATACTTTGTTATCTCGTGTTGGTAAATTGTTAGATACATCAAAAAAGTTGGATGATGTTTACTTGTATTTTTGGGATGATGGTGATGTTAGCGACATTGAGGTATTTGTTATTTATTAATATATTTTTATCCTTATTGTTTGTAGTACTAGTATTTGTCACATTAGTAACAAATCCTTTTTCTTTTTTGTAGGAATCATGCACTTCTTTAGCAAGTATCATGGAGTAAAATTTTTATTATTTAGAGTGTGTTTATTGTTATATTTTAATATTTTTAATGTTGTTGCTTATTGTTTGCTACCAAGTTGCAATTTTTTGTTACAGATTATTCTTCTTGAAATGCAATTAGAATTTGATAGATCATTTCCTATCTGGTTTGTTACGATGTTAAAGCTAATGTGTTAGATGTATCAATATCAATGATTGGTTGTTGGCGTTTATTCTATCTTATCCTAATTAATTTTATTTTTTTAATTTTTAATAAATTATAAATTTAATAAAATAATTTTATTTTTTATGTAAATGGGGAAATGGGTACCCCGTGGGTACCCGTTTGCCCGGTCGGGTATCTCTGTCCTTGTCCCGTTAACTATAATGGCTTAATGGGGTGGGGAACGGGGATATTTTTTCTAACGGGGATGGGTACCGATATAGACTGCCCCGGTCCATCCTTGGGCCGTTGCCATCCCTACACCGATAGGGCCCTTTCCATTTTGGTGATAGCTTGTCTCCTTCTGTGGGCTTTGAAACCTTGGCTCAAATGAGGACCAAGTCTTTGAGGAGGAGCACCCTGGGATGAACTCAGGTGTTGTAGTACCTTGCGGTTCTTTGATGGTAGGCAGCCATCTTGAGTTGTGCTCGATGCGTGCTACCTCGATGAGATCGAGGTTGGTGCGCAGCTGACCCGGGTTATCCTTCTCGTTGTATGATTCTACCCGGGGGCTGGGAATGCCGATCTCTACGGGGATAACAACTTTCGAATCGAATATGAGGCTGAAGGGAGTCTCTCCAGTGTGAGTCCGTGGTGTTGTGTGGTATGCCTACAACATATTCAGGAGCTCCTCCATCCATCTTCCTTTAAAGTCATCTAGACATGTTCTGAGCCCCTGAAGGATGGTTCGATTTGTAACCTCAGCCACCCCATTCGTTTGTGGGTGACCAACGGAAGTAAACCGTTGGCAAATATCCAGCTCGGCGCAGAATTCTCTAAAGGGGTATTATCAAATTGCCAGCCGTTATCGGTGATGAGGGTGTGGCGTAGCCCGAATCGACATATGACGGATTTCCAAAAGAATGTCCTCACCTTGCCCTCAGTGATCTTGGCGAGTGCCTTAGCCTCCACTCACTTGGTAAAGTGATTGATGGCGACGAGTAGAAACTTTTGCTGACCAGAGGCCAAGGAAAATGGTCCCAGGATGTCCATTCTCCACTGGGTGAGGGGCCATGGAGCCAACAGAGGGCTTAGTTGGGAAGTTGGCCATCACTGAATGTTACTGTGCCGATGGAAGCTATTGCACTTTTGAACTAACTCGGCAGCATCCTCCCGCATGGTGAGCCAGTAGTAGCCCTAGCGCAGGGCCTTGTACACTAGTGCTCTACTCCACAGGCGATTCCCGAAACACCTTCATGGATCTCGCGGAGGATGTAGTCGGCATCTGCAGGGCCAACACACTTGAGAAGGGGGTGAGAGAAAGACCTCTGGTATAGTTGCCCATCGAGCACCAGGAACTTGGAAGCTCGCCATCTGAGCAGCTTGGCCTCTGCGGGTTCAGCAGGAAGAGTGTTGTCGATGAGGTATCAGACTCATGCATCCATCCAGGTGGACTCCTGATTGACCGGCAGAGCTTCCTCCACTGCATCAATGCTCGGGGTCTCCAGATGCTCCACGTAATACCTCCCCAGGGCCCCATCGATCAAGGTGGCTAGGTAGGACAAGGCGTTGGCTCTGGCGTTCTCATCCCTGGGGATGTAGCTGACACTAAAGTGAGAATGAGATCTGTGATTGGACCTTACTTAGGTAGAGGGACATGATGGGGTTCTTGGTCTCGTACTCCGTAGCAATTTGTCCAGAGACGAGTTGGGAGTCGATGAAGGCTCTGAGATGCTTTACTCCGAGCTCGCTTGCGAGCTTTATTCCTGCCAGCAAAGCTTCATACTCAACATGATTGTTGGTGATTGGAAAGAGAAACCGAAGGGCATATTCCACCACTGCCCCTCCGGACTCATGAGAATGAGGCCCGCTCCGCTCCCCTGAGAATTCAATATGCCGTTCAGTAGAGGATCCAGTCTTCCCTCCCCCTCTCAGACATAGCATACGAGGGCACCATGTGGAGCTCCTTTGGCTGCTCTTCGATCTAAGTGCACTCGACTAGGAAGTCTGCCAAGACTTGAGACTTCATAGCCGATCTTGATTAGAATGACAGGTTGAATTTCCCAAGCCTGATGACCCACTTCGCTAGTCGACCAAAGGTGTCAGTGTTAGAATGGCTTTTGTAGGCAACAGAAATAAACAAAAATGCATTTTGACATTTTATAAAATAAACATGCAACGGAAGCAATAAGATATTGGATCTAATCCAATATCAGCCTACAACAGGATCAATATATATATAAGTATAAAAGATCTAATATATAGATCAAATCTATATAATAAAAAAATAATAATAACATAGATCACATCTATGTATGTTGCCTAGTTCCTTAGATCTCATCTAAGTCACTAGTAAATATTGAATCTTTTACCTTTTGATGCTTAATCACTCATGCAGCAGTAGAAGGTGGTGGTAGATAGTACTTCTGCTAGCCACACAAAGGTGTATGGCCTCTACAGGTGATCCACACCGGGGCTATGGTCCTGACCAGCCTCTTTGGAGTGCTAGCTCCTCTCCTAGGCTTTGACGATGAGATTTCTTCTCTTTTACACCAAGGTGCTCATGGAATTATCAAAAGGATGTATATATCAAGGAAACATCTTACCCCCAGGATTTATAGCCAGAATCCCTTTCACCCTAAAAACTTCTGATCTCCTTGTCGTTTCTGATCTCCTTGTCATTTCTTTTTCTAACGTTTCTTGAAAGATAAGGTCATCTTCATTTTCAGTTAAAAACTGAAAAGGAGTTAAGAAAGAGACTCTTCATCTCCTTTTTCAGTTAAAAACCAAAAATGTTAGAAGTTAAGAAATGACGGGTAATTAGGGAGAAGTCATTAACATCCATTTTAAATTTAGACTTAAAGTTTTGAATTCAAAATTTAATCTTTAAACTTGAAATTAAAATTAGTTTGAAATTCAAATTCATAATTCAAATTTAAACGGTAAGGATGTTAATATTAGGCTTACCTAAATTTGAGTCCAAACCAAATCCTATTTGATTTAACCAAGGTGTTCATAGCTCAATCAAATTGAGCTAGCCATCAACTGTATTGCTAATTTAATCCTTCAATTAATTTACTAACATTTAGTTTCTCAATCATCTAGTCAGGTAGAATTCCCTATGGCATGTGACCCCATAGGTTCGAACACTAAGCCGGTAGCACTGGAACACTTCCAATACTAATCGAAGTTGCCATCTAGCAATGACACCCGATGTCCGGATAGGCCAAAGGTTGCAGAGCAACAATCAAGAACCTCTGGCATATGGTTACCATATAATTCATCCCTTTGACCCTCAATGCTCAAGATGACTTAGGTTTCAACTACCAACCCTTAATCAGTTCATCCATAAAGTGTCTCAATCTTTATAAGTCCTGTGACTCCTCACATGTACTATCCTAGCCAAGGTTTTGCTAAATTGAAACACAGTGAGACATTTTTTCCAAGCTATTTGGAGGGGTCAATTCCATCTTGATCCACTCACTCCACCACAAGTACTTTACTGCACCCAGAAACCTTCTGTCACTGGATTAGAAATCCAGGTAATCCAGAACTAAAGTATAGTAGGTTGCTTACAAGCTACCATGATGATCTCAGGTCAGAGGGACACTTATATCCATACCTTCGCGAATACTTCTTGGTAGAAGAGTGTTCCGCAGATTGGTCATGTTCAGTGAAATGTCATACACTTCACCTGCATGTCATACCAGTGTCACAACAATCTTTGGTAAAGAGGACAACCAACCCATATGACATACAACGACCTTTACTTGATACATAGTTGTTCTATAACTATATATCATTTGGTCGTAACTATTTTAAGAACCACTCAATAAACCATCTCTTTATTGAATAGATTCTAGTTCTAAGGACTCCATCACAAAAGAATTTATTTCAGAAAGATGCGATGTGATGAACTGCCAAATTTTATTAATTTATAATTCATATACATTTACAACTTGCACAATCATCTACATGTTAATTAATTGGTTTTAGGACACAATTTTCAACATCTCCCACTAGGACTAAAGCCACTAAGAATAGTATCTAATACCCGTCTTTCATTTATGGTCATCAAATTCTTTGGTTCCAAGAGCTTTAGTGAATGGGTCGGCTAGGTTCTCCTTTCCATCAATCTTCTAAAGGTCGATGTCACCTCGCTCCACGATTTCTTGCACAAGGTGATAACAGCGCAGAATTTTTTTGGTTCGTTGATGGGACTTTAGCTCTTTGGCTTGAGAAATGGCACCGGTGTTGTCACAGTACACCGAAATAGGACCATCCAGTGAAGGTGTCACTCCCAGTTCTTCTAGAAACTTTCGCAACCATACAGCTTCCTTTGTTGCATCCGATGCAATATATTCCGCCTTGCATATTGAGTCCGCCACAGTGTGTTGCCTGAAACTTTTCTAGCAGATCGCTCCTCCAATTAGGGTAAAAACAAATCCTGATACACTCTTGCTGTCATCCCTATCTGACTGAAAACTAGAGTCAGTATACCCCACAAGTTTTAAGTTAGGTTCTCCATAAATTAGCCATTGGTCCTTAGTATTTCGTAAATACTTAAGAATAGTCTTCACTACTTTCCAATTAGCATCACCTGGGTCAGATTGGTATCTGCTCACTATCCCTAGTGAATATGCCACGTCTGGTTTAGTACATGTCATGGCATACATGATAGAACCCACTGCCGAAGCATATGGAATCCTACTCATACACTCTCTTTCCTCTGGAGTTGTCGCATAATCCTTTTTGAAGAGAGAAATTCTATGGACTATTGAAAGATAGCCTTTCTTGGAATTCTCCATGCTGAACCGTTTCAGCACAGTGTCTATGTATGTAGATTGGGATAATCCTAGAAGCCTCTTAGATCTATCTCTATAGATTTTCATACCAAGTATATAAGAGGCTTCACCCAGGTCATTCATAGAAAACTGAGATGACAACCAGACCTTTATTCCTTATAGTGCTGGGATGTCATTCCAGATTAAGAGAATGTCATCCACATACAACACAAGGAATACAACCACATAACCATTTGCCCATTTGTAAATGCAAGGTTCTTCTCTGTTTCTAACGAAACCATGCGTCTTGATACATTTATCAAACTGCATGTTCCAACTCCAAGATGCCTGCTTCAATCCATAAATGGATCTATGTAGCTTGCACACTTTTGACTCATCTGTGGATGTAAACCCTTTAGGTTGTATCGTATACACCTCCTTTTCCAGCTCACCATTCAGGAAAGCTGTTCGGAGATCCATTTGCCAGATTTCATAATCAAAGTGTGCTACTAAAGCAAGCATAATCCGAATGGATTTGAGCATTGCCAAAGGAGAAAACGTCTCATTATAGTCTATACCATAATGTTGACAATATCCCTTGGCAACCAGACGGACTTTATAGGTCTCTACCTACCCATCTGCGCCTCTTTTCCTTTTGAAAATCTATTTGCACCCAATGGGTTTTAACCTCTCGGGTGGATCAATCAATGTCCATACATTGTTGTTTTTCATAGACTTCATTTCAGATTTCATGGCTTCTAGCCATTTCTTAGAGTCAAACCTCTGCATTGTATCCATATAGGTTATCAGATCCTCATTATTCTCATCGAGTTCAATAGGATCATCGTTTCGGACCAAGAAACCATAGTATCTGTCCGGTTGACGGAGTACCATACTAGATCTCCTTAATGGTTCTTGTATAGGCTCTGTGTTTGATCTAATCAAATCTGTTTCTGTATTGTTTCTTAAATGTATTGGTTTTTCTCCTTGTTGAACTTCACTAAGTTCAATCTTAGTAGCTCCAGTTCCTTCACCAAGGAACTCCTTTTTTAAAAAGATAGCCTTAAGACTGATGAATTTTTGTTCTTCAGGCAAGCAAAAGTAATGCTCTTTAGTTTCTTTTGGATATCCTACAAATAGGCACCGGTCAGACCTAGGTCCAAGCTTATCTGTTTCGAAATGTTTAACATGAGCCGGGCAACCCCAGACCTGAAGGTGTGAGAGTATTGGCTTATGCCCAGTCCATATCTCATATGATGTTTTGTTAACGGACTTACTTGAGATTCTATTTAAAAGATATTCACCACCTCGATCTAATCTAAGGGTTTTGATAAACTTTCCGGTTTATTTTTCTACTTTATTTCGATATCATTTGAATATTTCAAACGATTCAGACTTATGTCTCATCAAGAATATATAACCATACCTCGAAAGATCGTCTGTAAACATAATGAAATAATTATTCCCATCCCTGACACTGACATTCATAGGTCTGCATACATCAGTATGTACCAGACTTAGAATTTCATTGGCCTATTCACCTTTTCCACTAAAAGATGATTTGGTCATTTTACCCATAAGACAAGATTCACAGGTTGGTAATGATTCAAAATCATTAACCTTAAGTAGACCTTCTTGTCTCAACCTGTTTATCCTGTTTATATGACCTAGCCGGCAGTGCTAGAGGTAAGCATTACTGATATCATTTATTTTAGGGCGTTTGCTAGATGTATACATTACACTAACAGGTTGCGATAGTACATATATGCCATTACTCATATATCCATTCATCACAACAGAACCATTCATAATGATTTTGCATATGTCATTCTTTATTAATAGTTCATAACCAGACATGGCCAATTGGCCTACAAAAATGACATTTAAAATGAAAGATGGACAATAATAACATTCATTTAAAATGATATGATTCTACAAGACTCAAAAGCAAGTTTGACGACTCCCAACGCCATGACTGGAACTTGGCTTCAATTTCCCATGTTTAAGATCTCTCACCGTCCTCGAATCATCTATTAACTTGAAGTCCCTGCAAAAAATTGCATATGTGAATTGGACTTCCGGTATCCAATACCTAATTAGTAGTATCATAGATAGAGAAATTACAAGGCGTTATCATATATATACTTTGTTCAGCATTTCCTTGCTGCTTCCTCTTCTTGGACCTGTTTAGGTCAAGGGATGCAATATAAAGGGGATAGTTCCTCTTTCAATGACCCTGCTTCTTACAAAAGAAGCACTCTACCTTACTCTGATCAGCTTTAACTTTTTTGGCCTGATTGGTTTCAGCATTTTGCACCTTCTTCCTTTTATTTTTATTTTTTCCTTTCTAAAAGGGTCGACGACCTCCCAAAGAACCTCCCACTAAATTCATCACCCCTTTATCGAGTTGGTGATCTTTCTCATAAGTTTGCAGTAAACCAAGTAAACCATGGTAGTTTACAGCAGGCTTATTCATTCTATAATAATCGCGAAAGTCTAGATAGGAAGGATGCAGGGAGTTTAGTATCGTATCTTTCCCAAGTTGTTCATGCAAGGGACAACCGAGTTTGCCCAAGCATTCAATCATCTTGATCATGTATAATGCATGATCAGTGACTAAGGCTCCATCACGCATCTGCGCATTGTAGATGGCACAAGAGACCTTATACCTCTCAACATCATCAGGTATTTCAAAGGATTCCTTCAACTTTTGAAGAATTTTCTCTAGCTGGGCTTCCTTAAATTTTTGACTGAACTCATCGTTCATCGCTGCTAACATTATGCATCAGATAGTGGTCCGATCAAAGAGCTACTTCTGATAAGTATCCCTGTTCGAACCCTAAGCATTAGAAGTAGGGACTTCAGGTGCTGGATCCGTTATCACATAAAGGATCCATTCATGCTCTAGGATAATCCTAAGCCTTTGATACCAGCTATCAAAGTTGGGACCCTTAAGTTTTTCATTATCAAGCAATGAACGGAGCGACAAGTTGGTAGGCATTATCAGAAAGGAAAACTAAAATCCTATTACTATATATGAATTATTATCCTAAAGACATGGGCTTTAGTCTAAAGGCCATTCCAATATTTTATTCAGACTGGTAGCCTCTACTTCCAATCCGAGAAAATACTCTTAATTCCTTAGTGGGTACTAGAATCCAATAGATAATAAATGAGCCCGACTTTGGCTGGCTCACCCATGCACATCTAAAGGTAGGTTCTTTAACTGATTACTTCTCCAAGTAACTTCTAGTAATTAATTTTGCCCCAGGGTGCTCTTCAATCAGCCTTTAGGCCTCCTATTGAAGGTCCTAGTTAGGTCCAACAATTAACATGACAAAATTCAATGCTTCTAACCAACAAATAGCCAAGCCCAACTTTGGCCAGCCCACCTGACTACCGTTAAGAGAGTCACATTGAGCCATCATATTAGGATTGGCAATTCCAATAGCCTGATGAACATTCGACCTTTGGGTCTGCCAATGACCATCCAACTATTGGATCCATTACCATCCACTTAATGGGAGGCTAAGATTAATTAGTTATCTCCATAACTTTATCTTTTTAAGGACCTAATAATTTAGAGGATTTCTTTTTAATGCGTGACATATGAAAGAGAACACATGGACTATAATCAAGAATTCTCCCACTTACTTGTAGAATGGTTCATGAATAATTAGTCCATGGGTACCTTAATCAGTCATACTGATTCACCATAAGTGACATGAGCTAACTTGAATCATGAAGTTACCCAATCAATTCTGATCGACCACATCTTACAGGTAAGTGAGATCATGGGATGGGTTCATCAGATTCAGTTAGATTAGTTTAAAGACATGGGCTCACGACTGAGCAACAGAACAAGTCCATTTAGATTTATGAACTAATCAATCTAACTAATTAGAGAGATCCAAAAAGAATGTAACCTAACTCAACTATTGATTAGATTTAAGTTCTCTTTTTAGTCTAATTAATCTAAACTTAGGTCTAACCCAATTAAGGATCCAACTAAAGTTAACCCATGACCCTTAAAACTTATACAAATAACTTAAGATCTTCAAATCATATTTCTAAATATCTTTGTCATTTAAGATCTCAATTAAAGTCCACAAAACTCTTAAACTGAAATAATTTTAATTTAACATGTAAAATGGATTTTACAAAAAATTAAAATAATTTATGATCATATCAACCAAAAATGAGATTAAAGCATTTTTAATCTATATTCTCTTCACTTTTCTTCTTCATGAGTCATGACACAAGTTGCATCCCTACATGCCATAGGAGATCCCATTGAATGAAAAAGAGAAGGTCTTTAAACCCTACTTCTCTCCTATGATCGGATGGCCTTGTGAATTTTTTCAATCCAAGTACTTAGCTTCCTACCAAAAAAGCCTTCTAGTGCTCTCAGCAGCCTATTGCACTCTCCGAGTCGTGGGTAGTTGGGCACCATGCACCTAGGTACTACCAGTAGCCTTCCTCATTGGTATGTCTCTGATATCCCTACCAGATGCTCGTTGGGCATGATGATCCGGGGTACTACCAGTAGCCTTCCCCATTGGACCATGCCAGAGTAGAGCACGATAGAAACTAAGAACACTAACCAGGCTCTGTTACCATTGTTAAAAAGGCTTTTGTAGGCAACATAAATAAACAGAAATGCATTTTGATATTTTATAAAATAAATATGCAATGAAAGCAATAAGATATTGGATCTAATCCAATATCAGCCTACAACAGGATCAATATATATATAAGTATAAAAGATCTAATACATAGATCAAATCTATATAACAATAAAAAAATAATAACATAGATCACATATGTATGTTGCCTAGTGCCTTAGATCTCATCTAAGTCACCAATAAATATTGAATCTTTTATCTTTTGATGCTTAATCACTCATGCAGCAGTAGAAGGCGGTGGTAGATAGTACTTCTGTTAGCCACACAAAGATGTTTGGCCTCTACAGGTGATCCATACCGGGGCTCTGGTCCTGACCAGCCTCTTCGGAGTGCTAGCTCCTCTCCTAGGCTTCGACGATGAGATTTCTTCTCTTGTACACCAAGGTGCACATGGAATTATCAAAAGGATGTATATATCAAGGAAACATCTTACCCCTAGGTTTTATAGCCAGAATTCCTTCACCCTAAAAACTTCTCATCTCCTTATCGTTTCTTTTTCTAACCTTTCTTGAAAGATATGGAAGAACCCTTTATCTTCATTTTTAGTTAAAAACCAAAAAGGAGTCAAGGAAGAAACTCTTAATCTCATTTCAAAACCAAAAAGGTTAGCAGTTAAGAAATGAGGGGTAATTAGGGAGAAATCATTAACATCCATTTTAAATTTAGACTTAAAGTTTTGAATTCAAAATTCAATCTTTAAACATGAAATTAAAATTAGTTTGAAATTCAAATTCATAATTCAAATTTAAACGGTAAGGATGTTAATATTAGGCTTACCTAAATTTGAGTCCAAACCAAATCCTATTTGATTTGACCAAGGTGTTCATAGCTCATTCAAATTAAGCTAGCTAGCAATCGTATTGCCAATTTAATCCTTCAATTAATTTACTAACATTTAGTTTCTTAATCATCCAGTCAGGTAGAATCCCCTATGGCGTGTGACCCATAGGTTCGAACACTAAGCCGGTAGCACTGGAACACTTCCAATACTAATCAAAGTTACCATCTAGCAATGACACCCGACGTCCAGATAGGCTGAAGGTTGCAGAGCAATAATCAAGAGCCTCTGGCATATGGTTACCATATAATTCATCCCTTTGACCCTCAATGCTCAAGATGACTTAGGTTTCAACTGCCAACCCTTAATCAGTTCATCCATAAAGTGTCTCAATCTTCATAAGTCCCATGACTCCTCACAGGGACTATCCTGGCCAAGGTTATGCTAAATTGAAACACACTGAGACATTTATTCCAAGCTATTTGGAGGGGTCAATCCCATCTTGATCCACTCACTGCTCCACAAGTGCTTTCCTGCACCCAAAAACCTTTTGTCACTGGATTAGAAATCCAGATAATCCAGCACTAAAGTACAGTAGGTTGCTTGCAAGCTACCATAATGATCTCAGGTTAGAGGGACACTTATATCCATATCCCTTCGCGAACACTTTTTGGCAGAAGAGTGTTCCACAGATTGTCACGTTCAGTGAAATGTCATACACTTCACCTGCATATCATACCAGTGTCACCACACTACTTGGTAAAGAGGACAACCAACCCATATGATATACAACGATCTTTATTTGATACATAGTTGTCCTATAACTATATATCATTTGGTTGCGACTATTTTAAGAACCACTCAATAAATCCTCTCTTTATTGAATAGATTATGGTTCTAAGGACTCCATCACAAAACCAACCCATATGATATACAACAATCTTTACTTGATACATAGTTGTCCTATAACTATATATCATTTGGTTGCGACTATTTTAAGAACCACTCAATAAACCCTCTCTTTATTGAATAGATTATGGTTCTAAGGACTCCATCACAAAAGAATTTATTTTAGGAAGATGCGATGTGATGAACTGCCAAATTTTATTAATTTATAATTCATATATATTTACAACTTACACAATCATCTACATGTTAATTGATTGGCTTTAGGACACAATTCCCAATAGTCAGGACATGACAACATTGCCCTGAGCGGTTGGTCCATGAACACCACAATCGGGTGGGCTTGAAAGTAAGGTCTGAGACATTGAGCGGAGACTATCGGTGCAAAAATATTTTTTCGGTTTTAGAATACCTAGTCTCCGCATCATAGAGCACTTTGCTTATGTAGTAGACTGACCTCTGTGTCCCGTCGGCATCAACGCGAACGAAGATAGAGCTAACCACCTAAGGGGATGTCGCGAGGTAGAGGAAGAGTTCCTCACCCTCTGTTGGCTTGGACAGCAACAGTGGGGTCGACAAGAACCCTTTTAATCCCTTGAAGGCTCCCTGGCACTCCTTCGTCCACTCAAAGCCATTGATCTAGCGCAAGTATTTTAAGAAAAGCAGGCATCTCTATGTCGATTTCAATAGGAAGCGGCTCAGGGCGGCCATTCTTCCGGTGAGTCATTGCACTTGCCTAATAATCTACTTTTTAGATGAATTTTAGAAGAAATTGATGGCAAGAAAGAACCACTGCTAGTTCACGGGATTTTTCAGTAGAGCACTAAACTGAACCTGTTGGGGGGTAAATTCGTCATTGCATTGATATCCGTGCGAGGCGGCTAAGGCTGACCTCCTCCCACCGTCTCCCCAGCTCGGCCCCTTCCGGGCTTCCCTAGCTCGGCCTCCTCCGGGCTTCCCTAGCTTGGCCTCTTCCGGGCTTCCGTAGCTCGGCCTCCTCCGGGCTTCCCTAGCTCGGCCTCCTCCGGGCTTCCATAGCTCGGCCTCCTCCGGGCTCCATAGCTCGGCCCTCCGGGCTCCCTAGCTCGGCCCCTTCCGGGCTTCCATAGCTCGGCCTCCTCCGGGCCTCCGTAGCTCGGCCCTTCCGGGCTTCCCTAACTCGGCCTCTTCCGGGCTTTCGTAGCTCGGCCTCCTCCGGGCTTTCATAGCTCGGCCTCCTCCGGGCTTCCCTAGCTCGGCCTCTTCCGGGCTTCCATAGCTCGGCCTCCTCCGGGCCTCCATAGATCGGCCTCTTCCGGGCTTCCGTAGCTCGGCCTCCTCGGGCCTCCGTAGCTCGGCCTCCTCTGGGCTTCCGTAGCTCGGCCTCCTCCGAGCTTCCCTAGCTCGGCCTCTTCCGGGCCTCCGTAGCTCGGCCTCCTCCGAGCCTCCGTAGCTCGGCCTCTTCCGGGCTTCCGTAGCTCGGCCTCCTCCGGGCCTCCGTAGCTCGGCCTCTTCTGGGCTTCCGTAGCTCGGCCTCCTCCGGGCTTTCCGTAGCCCGCTACTTCCTAGCGATCCACGCCCTGACGTCTACCTCCGCGGAACCTGACGCGGGAGAGCTCAAGCTTACCCGAGCAGCACCTTAGGCAGGGAATCATGTTGAGACGTGGCCTAAGACCTATTGTAACCGCCCCAGGTCTACTCACCCAGATCCCAAGACATCAAGGAGCTCTCTCAGCCGTCGATCCCTTAACAAACAAGGCGTGGATTCTAACGGCCCCACAACGGCCTGATTCTGTCTACCCCCGTATCGTAACAACCCCAGAACCTTCCAGAAGATGCTCAAGTCCCCAGGTGACAGTCTATAAATATCAGATTGGCAGATTCCCTCAGGTACACGACTCTTGACGCACAAAACTCTGGAATCATTCCTCTCTCCCGGCAGATCGTCGGCGCTCTGCCCCTTCTCAGAGCTTCCGACGGACCCCCCCTGGAGAGGTCTCCCGGAGAGATCCACCTCCCCATTGTCTGGTTGATCGCCGATTCCTTCCTCACTGACTTGAGCATCGGAGGGCCTTCCGCGGAGGACCACCCCCGGCGTCCCTCCGCGTGTGGGCTTCCTGTTTTGCAGGTCCGCCGCACCCCTCTCCTCTCCCTGGAGATCGACCGCGCCCGAGTCGGAGGACGGATCCCGGCGGCAACAGATTGGCGCTAGAGGAAGGGCCTCAAGTCCCATTAAAACTTGAAAAAAGGAGACAAGGATCTTAATCCGGAGGAGAACCTCTCTGATGGCCAACCGAAGAGAGCGACCTCTGATGCCCAAGATCAGGTCGCCTCCCAGAGGCCTGATCCGACTGGCGCTACAGCGCCACAACCCCCGCCTGTCGAGACTCCGTCGCCGCCTGCCATTCCGGTGACCCAGGGCCAGTTTGCTACGCTGGTCCAGCAAGTCCAGGCCCTTACCCATCTGGTACAGGAGCGCCTTACGGCTCCTCCTGCTTCGCATCCCTAGAAAGAAGCGGCAACTTCTTCTTCACCGGCAACCTCCTCCTCTGATCCGCGTGAATCAGCGGATCCCCCACACCACCCTAGGAGGGACAAACCGGTCCCTCGAACCGGTTACGATAGAGATCCCCCCAGATCTCGGCGAGCCCGCTCCCTCTCTCCGGTGACGTCTCACCATGATTCGACGCCATCCTTGCGGTTCTCGCGCCCAGCCCCTCCTCTAGCCGGTGAGGAGGAGATCCGCCGTCAGATCCAAGAAATGCGTCAGGAGCTGGACGCCGCCAAGCAGATCCATCTGCCCCAGCCCAAAGCAGAGCAGGGCATCCCTTTCTCTAAGGGAATCATGGAGGAAGTGATTCCCTCCCACGTTAAGCTGCCAACCGTCGAGCCCTATCACGGCTCCACTGATCCGAATGACCATCTCAGCAGCTTCCGGTCAATAATGATGTTCCACGGAGCATCTGATGCGATCCTCTGCCGAGCCTTCCCATCCACCCTCAGAGGATCCGCCCGAACCTGGTTTAACGCTTGAAACCAGGTTCCGTTGATTCATTCGATGAGCTGAGCCACCTTTTTATTGGCCAGTTCGTCAGCAGCCGCCGCCACCGATGGAGATCCGACTCCCTCTCCGAAGTCAAGCAGAGAGAGGGGGAGTCGTTGAGAAATTATTTTGGCCGTTTCAACAAGGCCATGTTGGAGGTGGACCACCTTAATCATGAGGTGGCTATATCCGCCCTAGCGGGGGGAGTTTCAAAGGAGAGCGACTTCTATCTGGCAATGGAGGTCAGCTACCCCCCATGTCTGTCTGATATGATGGCCCTTGCGGACAAATACGCTCGGGTCGAGGAGTCGCGGAGAGTGGCCCACGCTGAGCAGGCAAGGAAGAAGCAAGAGCCCAAAGCTCCCGACAGACACCGCCCTGCCCGTCGGCCAAGTCCACCTCGCCGCCAAAGAGTCCCTCCACTGCCGCCGAGGAATCGCTCCCGGAGTCCCCCCAGGCGATTCGATCGCTACACTCCGCTGACTGTGCCCCGGGCGCAAATCCTCATGGAGATAGAGCGCCAGCTTCCCCGACCAGTACCTCTCCGAGGGAACCCGACTCGAAGGGATCCCGCTAAATACTGCTGCTACCATAGGGAGCACGGTCATGACACTGAAGAATGTTGGCAGCTGAAGAATGAAATCGAGAGACTGATTCGGCGGGACGGCTGGACCAGTTCAGAAGAGCACCTGAGCCGCCACAAGGAGGTAACCGCCAGCCTGAGCTCCCACAACTCCCTCCACCAAATCCGCTCGTGGTTGGCCGTATCAACATGATTGAGGAGGCTGGCGGATCGAGCTCCAGAGGCGACGGTGATGCACCGGTGCCGAAGAAGGCACGCACAGGCGAACTTTCCTTTTTCGATGATGATCTTCTTGGGATACAGCTCCCCCATGATGACGCACTTGTTGTATCCCTTAACTTGAACAATTATGATGTAAGCCAAATCCTGGTCGATAGTGGAAGCTCGGTAAACGTTTTGTACCTCGGTGTGTTTGCCAGGATGAAATTGCTCATGAAAAACCTTTGAGCCGTGGATTCCACCCTGATGGGATTCACCGGCGACGTCATCATCCCAGAAGGAATCATCACCCTGACGGTCCGCGCAGGAACCTGGCCCCTCGTAACCATTGTACAGACTGACTTCCTAGTAACCGACCTCAAGTCCCCATACAACGCCATATTCGGCAGGCCCGGCTTGATGTCCCTTAAGGTGGTTGTCTCTATCCCACATCTGTCTATGAAGTTCCCCACCGAGCGAGGAATTAGAGTGGTTCGGAGAAGTCAGGCCATGGCTCGGCAATGTTTTGTCACGAGCCTTCAGTCCAGAATTCCCGAGGTTGACGGGCTGGACGCTCGCAAAGATTTTGCCGAACAACGGGGGGAACCGGTGGAAGAACTGGAAGAAGTACCGCTAGACGAAGCTTGGCCCGACCGAACCATAAGGATCGGGTCGCTACTCGAAGGAGAACCTCGTCGCGAGCTGATCAGATTCCTCCAAAGCAATGCGGACATCTTCGCCTGGACCGCCTTCGACATGCCAGGGATTAACCCCAAAGTCCTCGTCCATCGTCTCAATGTGGACGAGATGCACAGGCCTGTTAAGCAGAAGAAGAGAAGCTTCGCCCCAGAACGGCAAAAAGCCATTGAAGAGGAGGTCGACAAACTCATCAAAGCCAATTTTGTCCGAGAGGTGAATTACCCAAGTTGGTTGTCAAATGTCGTCATGGTGAAAAAGTCGAATGGCAAATGGAGGATCTGCATCGACTTCACCGACCTCAACAAGACATGCCCGAAGGATAGCTTCCCCCTCCCTCGGATCGACCAGCTTGTGGATGCCACCTCAGGCCACCAAATGCTGTCATTCATGGATGCCTATTCGGGCTACAATCAGATCCGGATGGCCCCCGAAGATGAAGAAAAGACCGCCTTCATAACCGACCAAGGTACCTACTGTTACCGAGTTATGCCTTTTGGTCTTAAAAATGCAGGAGCGACCTACCAGCGGCTGGTCAACAAGGTGTTCAAGGAGCAAATTGGCCGGAACATGGAGGTGTACGTAGATGATATGCTGGTCAAAAGCAAGGAAGCGCTGCGGCATGTTGAGGACCTCGCGGAGAGCTTTGCCACGCTACGCAAATATGGAATGAAGCTCAACCCAACCAAGTGTGCCTTCGGCGTCAATTCTAGGAAATTCCTCGGCTTCATGGTCTCCCAGCGGGGTATCGAGGCTAACCCTCAGAAGATTCAAGCTCTCCAACGAATGGTGCCCCCAGCGTCTATTAAGGAGGTCCAGCGCTTAACCGGGAGGATAGCGGCCCTTAACCGCTTCGTGGCTCGGTCAGCCGAGAGATGCCTCCCCTTCTTCAAAACTCTCCGATCGGCCAGGAATTTCCAGTGGACTCCTGAGTGCCAGAAATCATTTCAAGATCTCAAGAAGTACCTCGGCTCGCCTCCTTCTCAGCAGTCCGATCTCGGGAGAGACTCTATTTCTATACCTGGCCGTTTCAGAGGGCGCAGTTTGCTCGGTGCTAGTCAAAGAAGAAAGCAAAATCCAGAGGCCGATCTACTATGTGAGTAGGCTGCTCCGTGATGCAGAGACGAGGTACACCAGGATTGAGAAAATGGTGCTGGCTTTGATCACCTCAGTCCGGAAGCTACGGCCTTATTTTCAAGCACATTCAGTGACGGTCCTAACCGATCAACCCATCAAGGCGGTGGTCCACCGTCCAGAAACATCGGGGAGAATGACCAAATGGGCCGTCGAACTAAGCGAGCATGACATACATTTTCTACCTCGCCCGGCCATTAAAGCCCAAGCGCTGGCCGATTTCCTCCTCGAGTGTACCATCCCAGAAGACGGCTCTACCCCAGAAAATCCCGAAGGACCAAAGCCTGAAGCTCGGTGGCTCCTTCACGTCGATGGGTCATCCAATGCCCATCACTCCGGTGCGGGTCTAGTCCTCACCAGCCCAGAGGGAATGATCTTCGAATATGGCATCCGATTCTCCTTCCGGCTTCCAACAACGAAGCCGAGTATGAGGCCCTGTTAGCCGGTCTCCGGATCGCCCGCAACCTGAAGGTGCAAAAGCTTAACGCCTTCACCGACTCTCAGCTGGTGGCCGGCCATGTGCGGGGAGAGTTTGAAGCCCGAGAACCGAACATGATCCGATATCTCCAAGAGGTGCGCGGCCTACTTCCCCACTTTGCCGAGTTTGAAATTATTCAAATTCCTAGATCGGAAAATGCCCGTGCCGACCTACTCTCCCGATTGGCAACCGCGGAGACGATGGATGCTGAACAAAAATTCCATCTGGAGACTCTAGAAAAGCCGAGTATCATGGAAGCCGATCGGGTGATGCAAATCGAGGCCGAACCATCCTGGTTCGACCCTATCCTCAACTATCTCAAAGAAGGGTCGCTCCCATCCGACCGAAGAGAGGCTAGGAAATTGAAGCTGCAGGCGACCCACTATGTATTGATTGACAGCCAACTTTACAAGCGGTCTTTTTCTATGCCGCTGCTCAGATGCCTCCGCCCACCCGAGGCAGACTATGCTCTACAAGAGGTACATGAAGGGATTTGCGGCAACCATCTGGGAAGCCGGTCCCTATGCCACAAGGTGCTGCGGCAAGGCTATTACTGGCCGACCATGCAGAAAGACGCGGACGACCTAGTCCGAGCCTGTGATGCCTGCCAGAGACTTTCAAGCATCCAGAGGCTCCCTTCCGCCGAGCTAGTTTCTATATCCTCCGCCTGGCCCTTTGCCAAGTGGGGGATGGACATCCTCGGCCCATTCCGCTGGCGACGGGACAGCGGAAATTCTTATTTGTCGCCATTGACTACTTCACCAAGTGGGTTGAAGCGGAAGCAGTTGCGCAAATCACCGAAGCACGGGCCAGAGACTTTGTATGGAGGTCCATCGTCTGCCGGTTCGGCCTCCCCCACACCATAATCACCGATAACGGTAAGCAGTTCGACAACTCCAAGTTCCGCCAATTCTGCGAGGAACACGGAATCCGTCACCACCTTACTTCGGTCGGGCACCTACAAGCCAACGGAGCAGCCGAAGTGACCAACAGGACTCTCCTCCAAGGAATCAAAGCTCACCTCTCCAGAGCCCAAGGCAGGTGGGCGGATGAGCTACACCATGTCTTATGGGCCTATCGCACCACCCCAAGAATTCCGACAGGCGAGACTCCATTTCGAATGGCTTTTGGCACGGAGGCCGTCATCCCTGTGGAAATAGGCCTCCCATCTTTGCGGGTGGAGAGTTATTCAGAAGAAGCCAGCAATGAGCAACTCCGCACCAACCTCGACTTGGTAGAGGAAGTCAGAGAGAAGGCCCGAATCAGGACGGCTGCTTATCAACAGAGGGTGGCTCGGTACCATGCCTCCAGGGTCAGGGGGAAAACCTTCCTACCCGGCGACCTCGTCCTCCGAAAAGCTTCTGTATCCAAACCGCTGGAGCAAGGAAAGCTGGCGCCAAACTGGGAGGGCCCGTACCAAATCACGGAGATCATTGGGCCGGGAACCTACAAGCTGAAGGATCTCGATGGGAAATCCATCCCCCGAACGTGGAATTCGGACAACCTCCGCAAATACTATCAATAGGGTATGTCCTTTATGCTTTGCCAGTTATCTATTTTCCCGCAACTTGCTGTGTGAATCGATTATGCACCATATTGCCATAAATCGTAAAAGGAAATAGATGCTGCTTACCAATCCTCGGTACAACCGAGTTATTGCCTGGACAGGAAATCTCCGAACCTTGGCAGGGCCAAGTAAAACAAAGTCTCCGAACCTTGGCAGGGCCAAGTAAAACAAATCTCCGAACCTTGGCAGGGCCAAGTAAAACAAAGAACCTTGGCAGGGCCAAGTAAAACAAAGTCTCCGAACCTTGGCAGGGCCAAGTAAAACAAAGTCTCCGAACCTTGGCAGGGCCAAGTAAAACAAAAACCTCTCCTCCGAACCTCGGCTGGGCCGAGCAACAAATCTCCGAACCTCGGCTGGGCCGAGCAACAAATCTCCGAACCTTGGCAGGGCCAAGTAAAACAAAATCTCTGAACCTCGGCTGGGCCGAGCAACAAATCTCCGAACCTCGGCTGGGCCGAGCAACAAAATCTCCGAACCTCGGCTGGGCCAAGTAAAACAAAGTCTCCGAACCTCGGCTGGGCCGAGCAACAAATCTCCGAACCTTGGCAGGGCCAAGTAAAACAAAATCTCCGAACCTCGGCTGGGCCGAGCAACAAGTCTCCGAACCTCGGCAGGGCCAAGCTACAAATCTCCGAACCTTGGCAGGGCCAAGTAAAACAAAGTCTCCGAACCTTGGCAGGGCCAAGTAAAACAAAATCTCCGAACCTTGGCAGGGCCAAGTAAAACAAAGTCTCCGAACCTTGGCAGGGCCAAGTAAAACAAAATCTCCGAACCTCGGCTGGGCCGAGCAACAAATCTCCGAACCTCGGCTGGGCCGAGCAACAAATCTCTGAACCTTGGCAGGGCCAAGTAAAACAAAATCTCCGAACCTCGGCTGGGCCAAGCAACAAAATCTCCGAACCTTGGCAGGGCCAAGTAAAGCAAAATCTCCGAACCTCGGCTGGGCCGAGCAACAAAATATCCAAACCTTGGCAGGGCCAAGTAAAACAAAGTCTCCGAACCTCGGCTGGGCCGAGCAACAAATCTCCGAACCTTGGCAGGGCCAAGTAAAATGTTTCCCCGAACCTCGGCGGGGCCGAACGATGAATCCCCTGAGCCATGACAAGGCAAGGTAAAAATCATTCGGGCTAAGACCCCAGCGAAAAGTCTAAACCTACAAGCCTCGACCAAAGCCGAGCGGCCCTCAAATAGTCCCCGAGGGACTTCGCCCGGTTTGAAAACGGGCGGTGAACGAAAACCATCAGCATACAAAAAAATGCCACCATCGGCAGAATTCCCCTATGAGGCTATGAAGCCTCACGTAACCGGCCAAGGGCCCGGGCTGGGCCGGAAAATCCTCCCTAGCAGTAGAAAACCTTTGGGCGACCCCCCTGTAACTCGTCATTCGAAATATCTACGATTGATGCGCGGGACGATGGGACCAGGCCGACACCCAAGTCCATCAAGCGTATCAAGGTAATCGTTCTCAAAAAAGGAAAGGGACTTCACAGATAAACAAGGTCCATTTTTCATTCATAAAAGGAGGAGGACTACAGAGAGACTGCAAAAAAGCAAAAACAAGAACAGGCAGAGGCCCTGGAGTCAGTTGCGCCCAGAGGCCAGTAACTCCTCCAGGCGTGCTGCTAGGTCAGCCACCTGCTGACGAAGCGACAGAATCTCCTCCCCCTGCCGGTCTATCAACCGGCGAGAGGCCTCCGCCTCTCGGACTGAAACATCCAAGAACTCCTCGGCAGTCCTAGCAAGCTGCTCATCATTGATTGCAAGGCCCGAGGCGAGGGTCAGCCCGTCGACAGTTACGGAGGTGCGCCACTCCTCCGAGTGCGGCAGGCTGCTAAGCGAGGAATGCGAGTCGCTTGACGATCGCGCTGGAGAGTCCATTTTTCAGAGCTCAAGCCGAGGGATGGCAGAATCCAATCCCCCTCGGTCATATTTATACCTGCCAGGCAGGTATCCCGATCGGCCGCGCCACAAACGCCGACCCATGAGAGTTTGCCACGTGTCACCATTCTAATGCGTGAGGAATCCGAAGAGTCGCGCCCTATCCCGAGTAAGATCGATAAGCGCGAGCAGATTGTTCGGGGGTTCCCCAGGCGAACATTTTCCGATCTGTCGCCCCACGCATTAAACACATTCGACACTTCCCTAGGCTGCTTAATACGCCCCTCTTCCTCGGAAAACGCGGAAGTCCGCCGCTCGGCCAATAAATTGCCCCGTCGGAAAGAGCAGCATCGCCAATAAAAGCATGACAACACGCCGGCCGTTCCGCTCGGGCGCCCCCTTTATCAAGCGCCACGTGGACCTAACGCCGTGGCCTGCAACGGCGGCTGAATCGCTCCCTCCGAGCTACAATAATCTCCGAACCTCGGCAGGGCCGAGCTACCAATTCTCCGAACCTTGGCAGGGCCAAGTAAAAGTTCACCGAACCTTGGCGGGGCCAAGTGAAATTTTCTCCGAACCTTGGCGGGGCCAAGCAAAATTTTCTCCGAACCTCGGCAGGGCCGAGCTACCAGTTCTCCGAACCTTGGCAGGGCCAAGTGAAATTTTCTCCGAACCTCGGCAGGGCCGAGCTACCAATTCTCCGAACCTTGGCAGGGCCAAGTAAAATTTTCTCCGAACCTCGGCAGGGCCGAGCTACCAATTCTCCGAACCTTGGCAGGGCCAAGTAAAATGTTCTCCGAACCTTGGCGGGGCCAAGCGAAAAATTCTCCGAACCTTGGCGGGGCCAAGCGAAATTTTCTCCGAACCTCGGCAGGGCCGAGCTACCAGTTCTCCGAACCTTGGCAGGGCCAAGTGAAATTTTCTCCGAACCTTGGCGGGGCCAAGCGAAATTTTCTCCGAACCTCGGCGGGTCCGAACTACAAAGTTCTCCGAACCTTGGCAGGGCCAAGTGAAATTTTCTTCGGACCTCAGCAGGGCCGAGCTACAAAATTCCGCAAACCTCGGCAGGGCCGAGCTACAAAATCCTTCGAACCTTGGCAGGCCAAGTAAGACGTTCCCCGAAACTCGACTATCTCGAGTGACTGATTCCTTAAACCATGACGAGAAGGGGTGTGAATTCCCTGAGCTTCGGTCACGGTCGACTCACGATACTCCGAGCTCCAATAAAAGCAGAACGCAAAAATACCAGACTCCTGACCTAAGCAAGGAGCGTATTTCGCTGAACGATCTCTGCACCGCCGCATACGAACCTCGATTAGTTCGGGCAGTGTAAGATCCTCGTCTAAGGGCGAGCGAGACGCTTTTGGCGCCCAAAAACAACAATAGCAAAAAGCTTGACACAAGAAAAGATAGAGATTGAGACACAGAATATAACTCTCTTTATTGCCGATCATGATCAATTACAAATGCCTCACAGGCGTTACAAGAGCATTGAAATGCATAAAATAAAGGCAAATACAAAACTCGAGCAACCAGACAGTCGTAATCGCATCCCAGTTGGTTAGGGCCGATAATTGCCCGCCGACACAGACCAATAGTTGCGACTGGCTCCAAGTCAGGACGATATCTCGGTGACCCAACCGAGATATCTGGACGGTCATCCCAAACCACCCAACCGAGGGTGTACTGCCGCACCTTGCCATGTCTCAAGGACAAGGAGTCGGCGAGCGAGGCGCTCTCACCCCCCCTCGAGCGGCTGATCCCGGGAGTCCGAACCAGGGGAGGAGGCGAAATACACACGAGCCATGGGAGGCCCGTGTGCACTTCTTACCGTAACTCCCCCGTAACCGGCCGCAAAGGTCACACGGGAAGAGTTATATGTGCGCTCCCCGTGTGATCTCTGCGCCCCCCATGTGCGCTCTCCATGTGATCTCCGAGACTCATCCCTTAAGGATGAGCCATCCTTCAGCTGCTCCCCGTCGCCCCAGCTGTCCGGCGGCAAGGAGCCCATGAAAGGAAAAGTCGATCCTCTCACTCGTAGCAACAGAGAAATAAGCATGATGAAAGTTCTAACAAGAAAGAAACTTTGGGGATAACCAGATGAGACCCCCTTTTCCTTTTTATAGGCAGGAAAGACTCGGGATGAGCCATCAGAGCTAAGAGTCCCGAGATTCAAACACCTGTCCCACGCCTCCACATGGCCCCTTAGGGTAAACGCAGCACCCCACTGCGCGCCAAGCCCACCGCCTTAGTTGTGACGTGTACGAGATCCCTTTCTGATCCCGAATCACGGCCAGTAAACACAGGAAATCGTCCGCTGACACTTCGAATACCGGCGGGCTCAGAAAATCGTTCTTTGAAAAAATACTGTCCAATAGTAGACGGTTGCATGCGCATCACGACGGGGTAGTCTGCATGGGAAAAGAGCACCTTCCGGAAAGCTCTGATGCAGCTTTATGCCCCCCACTGTGTCGTATCACCGCTTCTAGTAAAGTAAAAACGGAATTGCCTGCGGAACAGCAGGGCACTGGCAGGATGGCAGAAAGCGCGAAAACCCATTTTATCCGTCGGCCCCAGCCGACCTATTTCTTCTATCGGCCCATGCCGACCTATTTCGTCCGTCGGCCCCAGCCGACCCATTTTATCCGTCGGCCCCAGTCGACCTATTTCTCCTGTCGGCCCCAGCCGACCCATTTTATCCGTCGGCCCTAGCCGACCCATTTTATCCGTCGGCCCCAGCCGACCTATTTTTGCATGTCGGCCCTAGCCGACCTATTTCTTCTGTCGGCCCACGCCGACCTATTTTCGTCCGTCGGCCCCAGCCGACCCATTTTATCCGTCGGCCCCAGCCGACCTATTTTTGCCTGTTGGCCCTAGCCGACCTATTTCTTCTGTCGGCCCACGCCGACCTATTTTCGTCCGTCGGCCCCAGCCGACCTATTTTATCCGTCGGCCCCAGCCGACCTATTTTTGCCTGTCGGCCCTAGCCGACCTATTTCTTCTGTCGGCCCACGCCGACCTATTTTCGTCCGTCGGCCCCAGCCGACCCATTTTATCCATCAGCCCTAGCTGACCTATTTCTTCTGTCGGCCCACGCCGACCTATTTTCGTCCGTCGGCCCCAGCCGACCTATTTTGCCTGTCGGCCCTGGCCGGCCTATTTCGCCTATCAGTCTGAACTAACGCATTTGCCTAGTCTTGGAACAAAGATAACCCGAGATCGCCAGCGAGCCACAGACCGCTCAAGGTGAAATTGGGTGACGATGAGGCCAAACCAGGACAACACTTAAGTCCAAACAGAAAGTTCTTTTATTAAGGAACGACGGATAAGCAAGGTACAATAACAACTCCTACGAACCAGGAGCCGCACCAGCCTTCGAGGAGCCTTCAGTTGCGCCTGCGGAGGCATGACTAGGCTCACCCTTCTCCGATGTTCTCGCCCCCTCGGCGGTAGTTTGCGATCGTCCCTCAGAAACTGCAGCTTCGCTGGGGCTAGGGGCAGCACCAGGTTCGCCGTCAGACACGTCGGCATACTCATCTTCGTCTTCTTCTTCTTTAGACTCGCCATCGTCGGGATCTTGGGCGCTCAGGAAAGAAAGATCCCACTCCGGGCGCTCACTAAGAATCCGCTGTTTACACTCTTCTATCCCATGATGGAAGGCGTCAACGCTAATAGCGTCCTGCCTACCCTTGAGAATGGCATGCTGCGTTTTGACTTCCGCAGTCTGCTTCTCAGCCTCGATCACTTGGGCCTTCAAAATGGCATTTTGTTCCTCAAGCTCGCTAGACCGTGTCTCGAGTTCCGAGCTCCTGCTGCGAGCAGACGCGAGCGCACTTTGAAGAGCCCGAATCTTCGACCCCATCCTCGCCATCTGGAAAAGTCAAGATCAATCGGCGTCGCAAGGAGCCAGAAGAAAAATAAGAGGGTAAAATGGGAGCATACCTCCCCCTCTCGCCTGGCCAACCTTTTGGCTAGCTCCTCGGCCTCACTCCGGGCTCTTGTCCTGTCAGCGCCGACCAGCTCGACCCTCTCTTGTAGGGTACTGATCTTCGATTGTCCGGCTTCAATCTCCCCACGAGCTTGCGACAACTCGTCACTCACTCGAGTCATCATCCCTTGATGCCACCTAGCGTTCTCCTTCAAATCGGCGATTTCACCATCACGCCGTTTCAATTTCTCCTCCACTTCGCCCAGCATTCTCGCCAGGCGCCTTCTTTCATCGTCGGCCTCTCTCCTCAACCGGCTCAAACTCTCACCGTGTTCCCGCCGCATCGCCACCACCTCCGCGGAGTGTTTTGATTCGATCCTGGCCAGCTCCCGACATGCGTCGTCGCTCTTCGCCAGGAGTCCCTATAACTCCTCCACCCTGCGCTTCTGCTTGGACACCTCGTCCATGGCAGCCTGATGTGCCGCCCTTGCCGCCTTCGAGTTCCTGTCCATCTGTCCATGAGCTCTTCGAACTGCTCAGACACCTTCAGCCGCGACTGGAGCTCGACATTCTCCCTCCGGGCCTGGACGCTGGCCCCCGTCGCCAAACTCAGGCGCCAGCAAATCGCCCGGGAAAGCAAAACGCTCTGCAAAGACAAAAACTGAATAAGCGCCCACGACGGGGTCCATCGGGAAACACCTGTCACACAGGAAAAGTGACTCACCCGCGAAGCGTAGTCCCGGGTCATCCTCATCAAAGTCGTGTTATCAATGGCAGGAAGGAGATGAATACTCTCAGCTACACCTTGCTGCCCGAACGCAGCATCGACCAATCCCAGGTCGGCAAACTTGTCCGTCGACGGATCCGCACCCGGATGCAGGACCGACCTTATCATGGCGGAAAACGCCTCTCAATGCTAGTCTCCGAGCTGCTGGGTTGACCGGCCCCGCCTGAGGGACCGGCCTGGACGACCCCCAGCTGAGAAGCCTTCAACCTCCCAGCCTCCTCCATCAGGGCCCTGGCTTGGGCCTCTTCAGATAGCTCGGCCAGCCCAAGCGCCAGCCTCCCCAAAATCTTCTTCGAGGGAGCCCCGATCGTGGGACCCCCACTTTGTTGTGCTCCCTCCACCGATGCATCCTTTCCAGTCGCCACCACCTGCGTCTCCTCCGCGGGCTCCCCCGAGGCCTCGGTCTGACCCGCCTCTTGACCCATCGAGGGCGGCCCGACCTCACTGCTACCAGACTCCCCGGCGGACAGACCAAGTAGGGCTCCCCCTGAACTTCCTCCGCTGCGGCTATCTCCTCCCCCTCTCCCGCTGGAGCCGGTGGTAATCCCGCGGACAATGGGCCCCTCTGCTACGGCCGCCTCCGCTGGACCCGTCGCAGGTTCCTCTTTCAAGGGGGACGCGGTCGGACGAGCCAGCGGAGCTTCATCCGAACTGTCCGATATCTCCAGTACAAGGGCGCCAGGTGCCGTGGCCATCCTCCCCGGATCCTCCTTCGCCCCCGGCGGTCCTATGGGGACTGCTCCGACGTCCGGCGGGTTTTTGGCAGAGGTATGGGCCCTTTTCTCGGGCCGGCCGCTGTCCGCGCCGCTACCTTCCCCTGGGCGCTTCCCCCTCTTCCTCTTGGAGAGGCTCGACAACGCCAACCTCGTGGCTGTCAAACCGGAATTTACATGCTCAGACCCAAGCGCGGTAATCGAGAAAAATACACAGCGCAAAAAGGGACTCACCTTGTGGATCCAGAGGGCTGAGCCCGGCTGCGAAGAGGGCCCCCTCCGATAATAGGTCATTAGCCGAAAATACCTGTCCATTACGAAGGACATCCAGGTCCCTCTCCTCCTGCGCCGATAAGGCCGGATGCGTCTCCGCATCCCTCGCAACTTCCCCCCATCGTCGAGGGAAATCGGAACCGACGTTCCCCTCCGCAATCACGAATCGGCTCTTCCACCCCTTGATGGAAGAAGGCTTATCCGCGATGACATTAAAAGATCTCCGGGGCCCGATGGAGGTCCACTCCGATTTCCTCCCGGAGTCAAGTGGTAACAGGTGCGGAAAAGGGGGAGAGTCGCAACGATTTGAATCTGGTGACACATCGAAATGAATCCGACGATATTCCGCCAACTATTTGGAGCCACCATCGATGGACAGATGTTGTAGTGGGTCATGATCTCCTTCACCAAGGGATGGAGAGGAAAACGAAGACCCGCCTTAAAACTATCCTCATAGATAAAGACTCCAGACTCTAATCCCCGAGTAACCCTATCTTCGGGTTCCGGCACCCGCAAAACTACATCCAGGGGCAGACCATACCTCTGGTGAATCCTCCCCAAATCCTCAGCAACGATTTCTGAGGCCACATCTTCAGGGCTCATCGCCATCTCGGTTGAGGGAAATCCTGGGCGAAAACGATGAACGCTGGAGAGGATGAGAGACCAATACTCTTTTGAAAAGACGCCGCGAACATGCGCACATGTGCATAAGTGTATATATATATGTAGGGCGGCTGTCACTTCGCTTCTCTGCCAAGGAACCGCCCTGGGGAGGCGGGATGTCCCATTCGAGGCGTCCGGAATCGCCTCGACAAACCTCCATATCGATCGGGATTCACGGCACGGCACAATCTCAACCGTCGCTAGTGGAGGAACCTTACCTCCGAAGGTACGATGGCCCTGTCGCATTAATTAGGGCATCATTGCATGAACTGTTTAGGCCAAGACGTCCCATCCAGGGCGCGCCACTTGAGCTTATACTCCCTACGCCCGAACCTACGCTTCGAACTAGGGAGTGGAGGGCATGTGTTGGGGGGTAAAATCGTCATTGCATTGATATCCGTGCGAGGCGGCTAAGGCTGACCTCCTCCCGCCGTCTCCCCAGCTCGGCCCCTTCCGGGCTTCCCTAGCTCGGCCTCCTCCGGGCTTCCCTAGCTCGCCTCTTCCGGGCTTCCGTAGCTCGGCCTCCTCCGGGCTTCCCTAGCTCGGCCTCTTCCGGGCTTCCATAGCTCGGCCTCCTCCGGGCCTCCGTAGCTTGGCCCCTTCCGGGCTTCCCTAGCTCGGCCTCCTCCGGGCTTCCATAGCTCGGCCTCCTCCGGGCCTCCGTAGCTTGGCCCTTCCGGGCTTCCCTAGCTCGGCCTCTTCCGGGCTTCCGTAGCTCGGCCTCCTCCGGGCTTCCATAGCTCGGCCTCCTCCGGGCTTCCCTAGCTCGGCCTCTTCCGGGCTTCCATAGCTCGGCCTCCTCCCTCCGTAGCTCGGCCCTTCCAGGCTTCCGTAGCTCGGCCTCCTCCGGGCCTCCGTAGCTCAGCCTCCTCCGGGCTTCCGTAGCTCGGCCTCCTCCGGGCTTCCCTAGCTCGGCCTCTTCCGGGCCTCCGTAGCTCGGCCTCCTCCGGGCCTCCGTAGCTCGGCCTCTTCCGGGCTTCCGTAGCTCGGCCTCCTCCGGGCCTCCGTAGCTCGGCCTCTTCCGGGCTTCCGTAGCTCGGCCTCCTCCGGGCTTCCGTAGCCCGCTACTACCTAGCGATCCACGCCCTGACGTCTACCTCCGCGGAACCTGACGCGGGAGAGCTCAAGCTTACCCGAGCAGCACCTTAGGCAGGGAATCATGTTGAGACGTGGCCTAAGACCTATTGTAACCGCCCCAGGTCTACTCACCCAGATCCCAAGACATCAAGGAGCTCTCTCAGCCGTCGATCCCTTAACAAACAAGGCGTGGATTCTAACGGCCCCACAACGGCCTGATTCTGTCTACCCCCGTATCGTAACAACCCAGAACCTTCCAGAAGACGCTCAAGTCCCCAGGTGACAGTCTATAAATATCAGATTGGCAGATTCCCTCAGGTACGCGACTCTTGATGCACAAAACTCTGGAATCATTCCTCTCTCCCGGCAGCTCGTCGGCGCTCTGCCCCTTCTCAGAGCTTCCGATTGGACCGCCCCCTGGAGAGGTCTCCCGGAGAGATCCACCTCCCCATTGTCTGGTTGATCGCCGATTCCTTCCTCACTGACTTGAGCGTCGGAGGGCTTTCCGCGGAGGACCACCCCCGGCGTCCCTCCGCGTGTGGGCTTCCTGTTTTGCAGGTCCGCCGCACCCCTCTCCTCTACCTGGAGATCGATCGCGCCCGAGTCGGAGGACGGATCCCGGCGGCAACAGATTTGCAGAGCGCCGACGATCTGCCGGAGAGAGGTCTTCCGAAGAGATCCACCTCCCCATTGTCTGGTTGATCGCCGATTCCTTCCTCACTGACTTGAGCGTCGGAGGGCCTTCCGCGGAGGACCACCCCCGGCGTCCCTCCGCGTGTGGGCTTCCTGTTTTGCAGGTCCGCCGCACCCCTCTCCTCTCCCTGGAGATCGACCGCGCCCGAGTCGGAGGACGGATCCCGGCGGCAACAGAACCCAACATAATCGCAAAGATATATTTTCTAAGTTTTCATGGATTAAAAGTATTTTTTGTGCCATGCTTCGAATGCAGCACCTGGGTCGGTCATGCTGAAACTAAACATAGATGCATACCTCCCTAGATTAACTTAGATTTTCACCGATGTCCACAGTGGTGCTACCATCAGGAAACCCCAAACGAAGCCATACATTTTTTTATATGCCTGCTTAAAGATATTGGATTCGTCCACTTTGCGATGGATATACTTTCCGAAAGTGCCAATCACTTTCTTTTACCATGGCATCANCGTGCTTTATCTCTTTCTCTCTATCTCATTTATTTGTGCTTAGCATTTATCTATACATTGCACTCAAGCACTTTCATATCAAAGCACATAGTCTTAAAGTGTTAAATTTTTTTAAGAACCCAATTCACCCCCCCTCTTGGGTTGCCATTTGGGCCAACAGAGTGCCCCTCCCTTTTGAGGGCAACCTTTATGCTACGATCATCTTCTTTGTTGTCTTCTTCCTCCTAAGCCCTGAATCTCCAGAGTCTGAAATTTTCATTCTCTTTTCCCGACATCAGGTCAGTTTCCTTTCGCTTCCCTTCTGCTCCTTGTCCTCCTCATCTTGAGTTCATGGATCATCGTGCCATCTAAGAGGGTAAGAGGCCTGTTATGAGCTCCTCTCGATCCTCGAAAGAGGAGGAGGAGGAGGTTCTCTTGGTTCACCGAAGGCATCGGCTAGTCGGGGGTATCACCATCTGCGACCGCCTGATAGTAGATGCCCAACCACCACCCCCAGCGTCTCCCCCTAGGGCACCTCCATCTAGGATAGACCTAGCTAGGGTAGCTCCGCCATCCCCAGCCTGTCTGGCCTCTCCTCTGGTAGCCAGTTCTGATTTGGCAGGGCCGGGAAGGGTGGCTTCCATCATGACCCCTGAGGAAGTGGATGACCTCATGCGTAGGTATAGGGTCCCTAGCTTCATCCATCTGTCCGCGCCTGAACCCGAGGATTGGGTGACCTCCAACTGATCCAATCGGATAGCTCTGTATGAGGAGTTTTTTAGGTACGGGTTTCGTCTTCTTTTTCACCCCTTTATTTTGAACTTATTAGATAGGTATAGACCGATCCTAGCGCAGTTGACTCCGAATTTGATTCGGATCATCTATGCTTTCGTTGTTCTTTGTTTCTTCCAGGGCTCGGAAGCTAGGATCTCTGTGTTCCAGGCCCTTTATAAGCTTCGCCACCACGGTGAAGACGGGTGATGAATTTTTACTTCTAGGCCAGGTCGAACTTTGCCACTTCACCTTCCCTCCAAAGTCAAGGGATGGAAATCTCGTTTCTTGTTTGCCCATGTGGAAGGAGTGAGGGTGGATTGGAGAGAACCTGATGTTGGCCCCAATAAAAGTTCTGCTATGGACGAGAGGGATCGGGAGCTCTTCGACCGTCTGATGTCCTCCGAGATCCCCTCCTACAAGGAGTTATTGGCCGAGGAGAACCTCTACGAGGCCGAGTTGGCCCCGGCGGTTGGTGAGCACGAGATCCCATCCTTCTCATCCTTTGACTTGGTCCTTTTCTTTTGCAAACTGTTGGCTCCTTGTGCAATGATGAAGGTGCCCGCCGAGACGCTAAGTGCGGCTATGCATAAGAGGAGGTAGGAGGCCGACGAGGTGATGAGGCCGGTGAAGAGGGTTCAGTGGAAGACCCAGGGTGAGCCGGCCCGGGCCTCCGAAGTCCCAGCAAAGGCGGCTCCGGCAGAGGTGGCTCCTACGGAGGAGCCGAGGGAGAGCATTCCGGCCGAGGCACCGGCGAGCGAAGGGGTTCCCACGGCGGCAGAGGCGAGAATGGAGGAGAGGGGCCAGCCAGCCCAGATCGAAAAGGCGAGCAAAAGATCCTCGGCTGCTCCCAAGCCGGTGGTCATCAATTTGGATTTCGGGTGTGGAACTCCAGCCCCTGTGGAGCTGACCGAAGCGGACGAGTCGGGGGCCAAAGGCGGACGTCCGGCTCCTTCTAAGCTGGAGGTAGAAGAGGTTCCCATAGTGGCCGAAGAGGGGGAGGCTACGGTGATGGCGAACGACGGCGAGGCGGGATCGGCGAACGAAGGCGGAGCGGAGCCAGAGGATTCGCCATCACCAGCCGCCGGAGCGACCACCCAGCGGGCGATCGAGAAGGCACCAGTCTGGCCACCACGGCTGCTGCCAAGGTTCTTGTCAATGAAGGATGTGAGGTAGGCGGAGCGAGAGGGTGCATCTGCCATATTTTCGTGTGCAGCTGTGCCGCAAGATCATCACTGGGCTTCTCGATGCGGCATATGTGTCGGTGCTCTAGGTAATTCCCATCTATGCCCCCTTTATATTCATCTAGTGTGATCTATAACTGGTTGGTTGATTCATGCAGATGGCCAACGAGGTCCTTGCCATCAGAGACTCCATGATCCGATGTGTGACTCAGCCTCACGTTCTCAGGAGAGAGTGGCCAAGTACCAGGACCAATGCAAGGGAATGGCCGAGAAGTTCGACCGAAAGTTGAAGAGGCCAAGGCCCGGAGAATGACCTAGCTGGAAAACTCCTCGCATCGGAAGTTGACCAGGACGAGTGAATGGCTCGATTCAGGGAGGTGGAGAGCAAGGCAGCGATCGAGCACAACCAGGCCTTCGCGGCCGAGACCAAGCTGGTAGTGGTCTCGACGAGCCTGGCGTCGACCGAAGGGAGGGTCGATGAGCTGACCCGCTGGCTCAAGGATGCCGAAGCCGGGCCACACGGCGGCTGCCAATGCTCATGCCGCTGAGGGGAGGGCCTTCACGGTGGAGGTGGCGGCGTAGGAGGCCGAACAGGAGGGTCGAAGCCAAAATTTGGGACGTCGAGGCTCAGACCGAGGAGGCCGAGAGCCGAGCATGGGGAGCCAAAGCCTGGGTGAGAAGGCCAAGGCTCAAGTCCGGAAGCCGAGGCCCAGGCTCAAAATGCCATCAGAGAGTTTCGGAGCTCATCAGAATTCGAGCAGGAGATGGTCGAAGCCAGCCTCGATGCCTATGCCCAAGGCTTCGAGGAGTGCAAGGCAAAGGTTGCCTAGGTTTTTGGCATCAGTGACCTCAGTGCTATCCGAGCCGAGGACCCGGACGTTAAAGAGTTGGACAAGGACGATGCCGAAGATGAGCCAAGGACCACCGAACCCTAGACACTTAGGCTTTTTCTTCTTTATTGCTCTCTTCTTTGATTGTAACTGACTTTGGGTCAGCCTTTGTAACCTTTTCGAGTATTAATGAAGAAGAAAAATTTTCCCCAGTGCATAAGACTTAACTTTCGCAATGGCTTAGACTCACTGTGGTGGTGCGGCAGTCTTGATCCTTAGGTGACCGAAGCCAGCCTCGACGCTTATGCTCAGGGCTTTGGGCATTGCAGAGCAAAGGTCGCTGAAGTCTTCGGAATTGATGACCTCGGCCTCAAAGCTATCCAGCCTGGGGGCCTGGATGATAGAGAGATGGACGGGACGACGAGGCCGGTGGAGAGCCAGGATCCGGCGAGCCGTAACTTTTAGGCTTTCGCTTTTGCATTTTCTTTTTTCCTTTGCTTGCAACGAACTTCGAATCGGATTTTGTAATTTCTTTGAACATTAATAAAAAGGGAAGAAGTTATGTTCAAAGGTCTCCACCTATCTTCTGTGGCTGCTACATATGTCTGTGGTGTTGCGCTAATCCCAATACTTAGGTTCGGTAGCAAGTGGTCGCAGTTCTCCCCTACGATCTAACTAGGGTTTACATGAACTCGTGTTGTCGACCGAGTCCTTTGTCCCTTAGCCATCCGATGGAGTGAGCGCTGGGTGCCGGTGTTGACCGAGGGATACTTAAGCGCATTTAGGAGTCTTTCAGAACTACCTCGAGGGTTTGTATACGGCCCGAGGGGCGACTCAAGTGGGTACGAGGCTATTAGGGTCTTGAACCACTTAGGAGGCATCCCTATGCCAGACTGAGTGGTGTTTCATTAGCCACGATGTTGCCGAGCTCCTTTAGAACTGCTTTGGAGGTTTGTGTGTGGCTCGAGGGGCGACTCGAGTGGGTACGGGGCTCTTAGAGACTTGAACCATCTCAGGAGCATCTCTGTGCCAAACCGAGTGGTGTCCATTAGCCGCGATGCTGCCAAGCTTCTTTAGAACATCTTGGGGATTTGTGTGCCGATTCGAGGAGCGACTCGAGTAGGTACGAGCTGTTAGGGATTTGAATCATCTCGGGGGAACCTCTGTGCTAGATCGAGAGGTGTTCCGTTAGCCGCAATGCCACCGAGCTTCTTTAAAACAACCTCGGGGGTTTGTGTGCCGGCCTGAGGGACAACTCGAGCGGGTATGGGGCTGTTATGGTCTTGAACCACTTAGGGAGCATCTTCACGCTGGACTGAGTGGTGTCCCGTTAGCCGCGATGCCGTCGAGCTCCTTTAGAACCATCTCGAGGGTTTGTGTGCCGGCCCGAGGGGCGACTCGAGTGGTTATGGAGCTGTTAGGGACTTAACTGTCTTGGGAGCACCTCCACACCGGATCGAGAGGTGTTATGTTAGCTACGATGCTGCCAAGCTCCTTTAGAACACCTCGGGGTTTGTGTGTCGGTCCGAGGGGCAACTCGAGTGGGTACAGGTTGTTAGGAACTTGAACCATCTCGAGGCATCTCTATGCCGGACTGAGAGTCCCATTAGCTGCAATGCCGTCAAGCTCATTTAGAATATCTTGGGGGTTTGTGTGCCGACCCGAGGGACGACTCGAGCGGGTATGGGGTTATTAGGGTCTTGAACCACTTAGGAGGCATCTCCATGCCGGACTGAGTGGTGTTCCGTTAGCCGTAATGCTGCCAAGCTCCTTTAGAACCACCTCGGGGTTTGTGTACCGGCCAGAGGAACGAATCGAGCGGTACGAAGCTGTTAGGGACTTGAACCATCTTGAGGGCGCCTCCGTGCTGGACCGAGAGGTGTTCCATTAGCTGTGATACCACCAAGCTCCTTTAGAACCATCTCGGGGGTTTGTGTGCCGGCCCGAGGGATAATTCGAGCGGTACGGAACTGTTAGGAACTTAAATCATCTTGAAGGCACCTCCGCGTCGGACCGAGAGGTGTCCCATTGGCCGCGATACCTCCGAGCTCCTTTAGAACCACCTTGGGGGTTTGTGCCGATCCAAGGGGCGACTCGAGTGGGTAGAGAGCTGTTAGGACTTGAACCATCTCGGGAGTGCCTCCATGCCGAACCGAGAGGTGTCTTTAGTCACCGAGCTCCTTTAGAACCACCTCGGAGGTTTGTGTGCCGGCTCAAGGGGCGACTCGAGCATGTACGGACTGTTAGGGACTTGAACTATCTCGGGGGCGCATTCGTACCAGACCGAGAGGTGTTCTGTTAGCCACGATGCTGCCAAGCTCCTTTAGAACCATCTCGAGGGTTTGTGTGCCGGCCCGAGAGGCGGCTCAAGTGGGTACGGGGCTATTTAGGGACTTGAACCATCTTGGGGGCACCTCCGCGCCGGACTGAGAGGTGTCCCATTGGCTGCAATGCCGCCGAGCTCCTTTAGAACCACCTCGGAGGTTTGTGTGCCTATCCGAGGGGCGACTTGAGCGGGTACGAAGCTGTTAGAGACTTGAACCATCTCGGGGTGCCTCCGTGCCAGACCGAGAGGTGTCTCGTTAGCTGCGATGCCACCTAGCTCCTTTAGATAGCGAATCCTCAGCTTTGGAGATGAGCCATATGTAGTATTCGAAAAATCCATTAATATCAGTAGTAGAGGGGGGTACATTATTGATAGTATTGGCAGAGGTTATCTACATTCCAAGTGCATGGACGAGCCGTCCATCGAGTTCTTCGATCCGGTATGCTCCTCGATGAAGTACCTCGGTGATGCGGTAAGGACCCTCCCAGTTTGGAGATAGCTTGCCTCCCTCGTCGGCTTGATACTTTAGCCTTCCTGAGGACTAGATCTCGGGATGGAACATCTTGGAATGTACCCGGGCATTGTAGTACTTGGCTGCTCGCTGGCGAAAGATGGCCATCTGGAGCCGTGCTCGGTCGTGTGCCTCATCAATGAAATCGAGGTTGGCTCTCAGCTATGCGGGGTTGTCTTTTTCATTGTAGGACTCCACTCGGGGACTTGGTGAGCCAATCTCGACGGGGATGACCGCTTCAGATCCAAGATGAAACTAAAGGAGGTCTCCCCCGTCGGAACTCTTGGAGTGTATGGTACACCCACAGTACGCTGGGGAGCTCCTTCACCCATCTGCCTTTGGACCCATCCAGCTGTTGCATGAGCAGTTGTTAAGGGCCACTATCATGCTCCGGCCAAGCGTGGCAAGGACACTTTTTTCGTCCTCCCTTATCCACTCGAGCAGGCCATCGACCGCCCGCTGCTTGGCCTCGGCATGGCCGATCTATAGGCGAGCAAGCAATTCACACACGTTGAACTGTGCTGGGGCGGTGACTCATGGCCAGGCACCGGAGGCAGGGTGGCGTCATCGAGAACGCTGGTCTTGATCAGAAGGGCGCAGTCACGTAGGGGGAGGTCAAGCTTGCCAGAGAGCGCATCGAGGTCGCTTTGCATTTGGAGCTTGCCGATACTGGGCTGCTCCGATGAGCGGTTGGCGAGTTCGATGGCATCGAGGGCATTTGTCACTAACTGAAGGAGTTCTATTTCGGTAATGATAGTAAAATTGAGCTTATTTGGTTATTTTTGCAAAACATATTATAAGGTTACACGTATAGCCCAGTGGGAGATTGTTGGATTATTAATCCAACATTGGGCTTATATGTGAAATAATTATGTGTTGTAGACTATCAAATATGGTTAAGCCCAATTAAAAGTGATATGATAAGGTTTCAGTGATTTGGGCTTTAATGTATCTGATGAGGTATGAACCTTTAATGTGTAGCGACCTAACGGGTTATTTTTATTTTTATGATGGATTAAAATAGAAATATAAATAGATAATGATGAAGTTATCTATATATAGCGGTCATGGTCCTTAGATTGCACGTATGACTCTCTTCTCTGAATCCTATTATCAGAAAGAAAATCCTATAAAAATTCTAAAGGGCTCTCTATGAGTATGTGTTGATTGAAAGGTCAACCGCACGGCTCTAGAGAGTAATCAAGCAATATAGATTAAGGTATGCTTTGTTTATCGTTTATCGATTCTCGATGATTAAATATGAATGGTTCTTGAGCTTCTTGGTGATAGTTTTCATCAAAGGTTTAAGTTTTATTTCCAACATAAGATAGATATGGAGAGAAATTCTCTCTTTTTTCAGCATTTCTATTTCATTCCCTTTTAAAATAAGTGTTTGAGGAATCCTAAGTGCCCTACTAAAACTACTAAATATAATAATAACACGTGAGAAATTTTATATCATAAGAGCACTTGGATTTTTTTTCTCATGTTACCGAAAATTATTGAGGAAGGTGAGAGAGGCAATATGAAGAGTAAACATCCATTTTACTTGTAGAAAATATGCCATTATTTTTTTCTTATTTAAAAGATAATAAAACATATGGCAAAAAATTAAGGAGTCGTAGAGAGAATTTTTTTTTCTTTTCATTCTTTTCCTGTTCATATGAAAGTAGGAGAAACTTTATATCCGCTTTGACTTTATATTATACATCCGACCAGTTTTGATACCATTACATAATTAACTATCATGCTTCGATAAAAAAACAAAAACAGAATAATGGGCCCCTTTATCCTTTATGCTTGTTCTTTTGCTTTATTTTTTAGTTTTTTTATTTACTTTGTCTTAAGAAATGTAATATATAAAGTGTTTGTTTTTCAGATCGAGAGTTATTCAAATAGTGAAGAACATGACAACATAAATTAAATTCTATGCTGCTGCATTCTATTAGTTTAATAATATCATATATGCTAAGTATGTACTCGTGCAATCTACAATCGTTGTTATGATTAGTAAAATAAATAAAATATAAATGCATATATTATTTAATTTTATTTCATTAAATTTAATTTTTAAAATATTTTTTTTAAAATTACAAATTAAAAATAAGATAAAAATTATGTATTGGATTAAATTATTGTTTATAAAAAATAAAAAATTTTAATAATTTGATGTAAAATAAAAGTTATGCATAAAACTCCTTTTCCATTTAAATAGGTCAACAAAGAGGAAAAACAATAAAAGATAAGAAAAGTTACTCAGAACCTAAAAATCTAATTCCAGAATACCAAACCTTGAATCGCTAAAACCTTTAACCCCAAACATGGAATTTTAAATCCTAAAGTATAAACCCTAAAACCCTAGTCCCAAAACTCATATAAACCTTAAACCAGATCAAACTTCAAAACCATAAAAGCTCAAATCCTCTAAGCCTTAAACCCTAATAGCCTATGTATTGCTAAACTCTAAACCCTAAACCACTTTGGATTGCTAAATTCGTAAACCCTAAACTCCTCTCTGTTATGGATGAGATTAATTTCATCAAGAGGAAGCCCCAAATCAGAGTTCACGAAGGAGTTGACAAATCAGTCATTATCCAAAAGTAACAAACATGAGATTTGGATAGATTTTGGGGAGTTAGTTGAGGATGTTTTGGTCATTATCCAAAAGTAACAAACATGAGATTTGGATAGATTTTGGGGAGTTAGTTGAGGATGTTTTGGCCATTATCCAAAGTCACCGAAGGAGCTTTTGAAGGAGGATTTGAGACGTCATCTCAGCTGCAACCGCCCGCCATAAAAATCTCGTGTGGGAGTTACGAATGTGTGAAATAAATTGGAGCTCGGTGAGGACCTCTGTGCGCTGCAAAGAGAGAGAGAGAAAAAAAGGGTTCTTTAATCTTTTAGTGGATCATAAGAGTTTCTGAGAGAGTGTATTTTTGAGGGCTTGTACCTGATTCAACTTTTAGTGAAGCCTTGCAGATCCTGTGCCGATGTGGACGTAGCCCAGTTTGGGTGAACCATATAAAATCGTCGTCTCTCGCTTTTTTTTTTATTTTGGTTCTGTTATTATTTATGTGTTTTTTGTTGATTATATCGCAACTGCGTGCTTGGCCGTACTAATAGCGATCTTATTAGAGAAATATTTGTTGTATTCCCTATCAAATTGGTATCAGAGCCTGGTTTTCTTCATATTATTACGGTCGGACAAATCAAAAGAGATGGTAGAAGATAAGATCAAAATCGAAAAATTTAATGGTCATAATTTCGATGGTGGAGGATGCAAATTGAGGACTACCTATATTAGAAGGATCTTTACCTTCCATTAAGGAAAAGAAGCTGGATTCAATGAGCGACTCAAATTGGATGATTCTGGATAGGAAAGCCCTGGCCACGATCAGATTGTCGTTGACACCTCAAGTGGCGTATAATATTGCAAAGGAAAAGACCACCGTGGATATGATGACCGCTTTAACATAGCTGAATGAAAAACCTTCCATCTCAAACAAGATATTCTCATGAAAAATCTCTTCAATTTGAAGATGGCTAAGAATAGTTCAGTGATGGAGCATCTGAATGAGTTCAACTCGATGATTAATCAATTGGAGTCGATCTCTGTTATTTTGATGATTCATTCAGGGCGCTTCTTTTCTTATGTTCCTTGCCAGAGAGTTGGACAATCTTGTGATGACAGTCAGCAACTCGGTATCAGGTATCCTTACATTCAATGATGTTAGTTGTATATTGAATGATGAGATGAGAAGAAAGGCTGTGGGTGTGACTTCTACAAGTACTACACTCATGGTGGATACCAGAGGAAGATCACAGGAGAGGAAGAAGTCGGAGAAAGGCTAGTCCAAAGCAGAAGAAAGTCCAAAGGAAGATTTCCTATGAAGTGTTGGAACTGCGGAAGAAAGGTCACATGAGCAAGGATTGTTGGGGTAAGAAAAAGGAAAAGGTGCAGAGAGCAAGATAGAAGGTCAGGAAGCAAATGTTGTGAGTACTATTGAGCAAAATTTTGAGGATGTGTGCCTGTCAGCCGGCGATGGGGCAAACTCAGATCTGTGGTTTGTAGACTCAGGGGCTTCTTACCATTGCAGCTCAAAGAGATACATATTTTTGGATTTTGTCCAAGGAGATTTTGGTCATGTCATAGTTGGCAATGGATAGCAGTGCAGAATTGTTGGTAGAGGAACAATTGTACTGAAGCCAGTGACAGACGGAGAATTGAGACTTGCACAAATCAGATACATCCCAGAGTTAAAGAAAAACCTAATTTCTATCAGTCAGCTTGATGTTGAGGGTTATGTATCCGTTTTTGGTAATTCTCAGTGGAAAATTACTAAAGGGTCTATGGTTGTTGTCAAAGGGAAGCGGACAGGCACTCTCTACTTCTTGGCAGACAGTGAGAGTTCAGTTTCAGTGGCAGCAGGAGATACGGGTACAGTGACTACATTATGGCACAGAGGCTCGGTCATCTTAGTGAGAAGAATTTGAATATTCTACACAGGAGAGAGCTTCTACTTGGGCTAAAGAAGGTGAATTTAGAGTTTTGTGAAGAGTGTATCTATGGTAAGCAGAAAACAGTGAGTTTTTAGTTAGCAAGAACTCAGAAGAAGACTGAAAGGTTGGAGTTGGTTCATTCAGATGTCTGGGGTCCAGCACCAGTGGCATCATATGTGGGCAATAAGTACTTTGTCACATTTATAGATGATTTCAGCAGGAAAGTCTGGGTGTTTGCTATGAAGAAAAGTTGAGGTCTTTGGCATCTTCAAGAGATGGAGAGTCATGTGTGAAAGCCAGACTGGAGCAAGTCTCAAGTGTCTCAAGACAGATAACGGTGGTGAATACTGCAGCAGAGAGTTTGATGTCTACTGCGCAGAGCATGGAATCAGAAGGATCAAGACCGTCCCAGGGACACCAGAGCAGAATGGTGTGGCAGAAAGAATGAACATGACCATTCTTGAGAGAGAGAGGAGTATGTGGTTTGACTCAGGTCTACCTACATATTTTTGGGCGGCAGCACTGGACACCGCAGTGTATTTGATCAACAGGAGTCCATCCAGTACATTGATGGTGGGATTCCAGAGGAGGTTTGGACAGGAAAATAGGTAAAACTTTTTTCTTAAAGTATTTGGCTGCATTGCTTATTTCTGATTGAGAACGAGAAGAGGAGTAAGTTAGACTCCAAGTCTACAAAGTGTGTTTTCATTGGATATGGTGGCGATGAGTATGGTTACAAGCTCTGGGATTTTCAGAACAATAAGATCATTCGGAGCAGGAATGTGGTATTTGATGAAGAGTATACTTACAAAGACAGAAGGATGCAGTGGAAGAAAAAAATAGGAGTTTATAGAACTCGATCCTGTCAGAGATGGAGAAATTTCCCAAGTGCAAACTAAAGATGGAAACACCGAGGATGTGAAGGAGGAAGATGTGGTTGAAACATACAGCTACATGCATACATCGGTACCTCAGCCGGTGTCCCCACAGTTGAGGAGGACCACAAGGGTTACCAAGCCATCAGAGAGGTATTTGCTAATGATTATGTTTTGTACACAGATTCTGGAGAGCCAGAATGTTTTGTTGAAGCCATGCAGGATGAAGCTAAGGTCAAGTGGGAGTTGGCTATGAAAGAGGAGATGACTCTTTAAAGCAAAACAAGACTTGGGATCTTGTGAAGTTACCCGCTGACAAGAAAGCTCTGTTCAACAAATGGGTGTACAAGATGAAGAATGAGGTCGATGGTACCAAGAGATACAAGGCAAGGTTAGTTGTCAAGGGTTATGCACAAAAAGAGGGAATTGACTTCCAGGAGATCTTTTCCCCAGTAGTCAAGATGACATCCATCAGGGTGATTCTGAGCATGGTAGCAGTGGAGGATCTTTATCTAGAGCAGTTAGATGTGAAGATAGCATTTTTTCATGGAGATTTGGAGGAGAGCTGTACATGCACCAGCCAGAAGGTTTCCAGGTCAGGGGAAAGGATGACATGGTCTGCAGATTGAAGAAAAGTTTGTATGGTCTGAAGCAGGCTCCGCTGCAATGGTACCTCAAGTTTGACAGTTTCATGCTAGAGAAAGGCTTCACCAGATGCAGTCAGATCATTGTGTGTACTTTCAGAGGTACATACAAATGAGTTTATTATTTTATCCTTATATGTGGACGATATGCTTGTAGCAGGTTCCAGTATGAGGAAGATAGAAGAGCTTAAGAAACTGATGGCAAAGAAGTTCTCAATGAAGGATTTGGGAGAGGCGAAGCAGATTCTTGGCATGAGGATCAATAGAGATAGGAAGCAACGAAGCTGTGGCTATCTCAGGAGGACTATGTAGAGAAGATACTGAAGAGGTTCAATATGAAGAATGCAAAGGCAGTGTCAACACCTTTGGCAGCACACTTCAAGCTCAGTAAGCAATTGTGTCCAACAACTCAGAAGGCAAGGGATGAGATGATTAGAGTTCCATATGCCTCAGCCGTGGGAAGTCTAATGTATGCAATGGTTTGCACAAGACCGGATATCGTACAAGCAGTGGGAGCAGTCAGTAGGTACATGCAGAATCCAGGCAAGGAGCACTGAAATGTAGTGAAGTGATCTTGAGATATCTCAGGGGTACATCAACTTACAGTTTGTGCTATGGAGGTGATAGTCTTCAAGTAAAGGGATTTGTAAATGCCGATCACTCTGGTGACAGAGACAGTGGGAGGGGCACCACTGGTTATGTTTTCACTGTCGGTAATACATCAGTGAGCTGGGTATCTCAGTTGCAGAAGACAGTGGCATTGTCAACTACAGAAGCTGAGTATGTGGCGATCACTGAAGCTAGTAAAGAGATGATCTGGTTACAGAGGTTGATGGAGGAGCTCGGCAAGGAGCACGAGTGTAACATATTATGGAGCGACAGCCAGAGCGTAGTTCACTTGGCAAGGAATCCAACATTTCATGCAAGAACCAAGCACATTCAGCTTAGGTATCATTTCATACGTAGTGCATTGGATGAGGAGCAGTTGAAGCTGGAGAAAATTGATGGAGCTAAAAACCCTGCAGATATGTTCACCAAGGTTGTGAGCAGAGACAGTTGAGTCTCTGTTGCAACTTGGTGAAGCTTTCCAAGAGATAGATCAGGAGAGCGCGGCACATAGAAAGAAGGTAAATCTAAGAGTGATGTCATTAATCTCCAAGTGGGAGATTGTTATGGATGGAGATTAATTTCATCAAGAGGAAGCCCCAAATCAGAGTTTACGAAGGAGTTGGCAAATCAGTCATTATCCAAAAGTAACAAACATGAGATTTGGATAGATTTTGGGGAGTTAGTTGAGGATGTTTTGGTTATTATCCAAAAGTAATAAACATGAGATTTGGATAGATTTTGGGGAGTTAGTTGAAGATGTTTTGGCCATTATCCAAAGTCACTGAAGGGAGCTTTTGGAGGAGGATTTGAGGCGTCATCTCAGCTGCAACCGTCCGCCACAAAAATCTCGTGTGGGAGTTACGAACGTGTGAAATAAATTGGAGGCTCGGTGAGGACCTCTGTGTGCTGCAAAGAGAGAAAAAAAAGGGTTCTTTAATCTTTTAGTGAGATCATAAGAGTTTATGAGAGAGAGTATTTTTGAGGGCTTGTACCTGATTCAACTCTTAGTGAAGCCTTGCAGATCCTGTGCCACCGTGAACGTAGCCCAGTTTGGGTGAACAACGTAAAATCCTCGTCTCTCACTGTTTTCTTTGACTTTGGTTCCTATTATTATTCTGTATGTTTTTTGTTGATTATATCGCAACTGCGTCTTGGCCGTACTAATAGCGATCTTATCAGAGGAATATTTGTTGTATTCCCTATCACTCTCAATCCTAAACTATAGAGACATTGTGTTGGCATGACTCATGATTGTTGGGGGTAGATCACCATGATCTACCAGATGAGCTATACTATGCGAGGCATGATTACTATAGCAATCCTGCTTGGCATGGCTTGTCCCGTATCGGATAATGTCCTATCATGATTTATATCCCTATGGCTGCCAGTATTTCTTTGGTAGTATGGCTAGAGTGCAAAAATTTTAATTTCTTTAGATAGGGTGAGCCAATCCACATTTCAATTATTTGCCCGTGATTATTGATGCTGCGTATCATGAGGCACGAACTTTGTTGCTATATTTACATTAAGCAAAACTCTCGGTACATAACATTTGATGCATAATGACTTGTATCGAATATGATGATTCATTCGTTCATATATTTTTTATTATTATAATATATTATTTTTTGATGTAGACTAATGTATAAATAAATTATTATAATTAATATATTATTTGTTGAAGATGATGTATAAAGACTTCACTTTGCGTTAAAGTTGCCTGACTGCTCTCTAATGGGCTGGGGAGATCATTGTTGCCGCTCGATTTCGGGACGCTTTGTTTGGGCATACGAGCCCTGATAAGAGCGGTATCGATGTCCTTTCTAATTCCAAGAGAAGCTTGACGCGGAGAATGTTTTAACGGACGCGTAACGGCTTCTATCCATCTTGGGTCAAAACTCAGAAGTCGTCGTTGGCCCTTAATATTTCATCTTATAGCATCTTATGGTATTAAAAGTATAGAATAAAATAGCATCTACTAGTATGTTTGGATAAATCAAATAAGTTTTAGAAATAAAACAAACAGCATGACAGATATAACGTCTTTTAAACTAAATACAACCGTCTATATAAAAAAAAAAAGAGAGAAAAAAAAATAAGCCTTTGTTTAGAAAAAAAAAATAAAAAAAAAATAAAATTTATATTGTTTCAATGAAAAAAAAGTAGAAAGAAAAGAAAATTAGAAAAAAAAAAAAAAAGTGATAGCCCACATAAAAGTTTTTTTTTTAAAATTGAAGAAATTTAAAAAAAAAACTTAAAAATATTTTTTTTTTTCATTCCAATATTAATCATTAAAAAAATAATAAATATATTTTTAATTATTTATAAAAAAATATATTATTATTATAAATTACCAATTTTTCTTTCGTTTTTACCTTTCTTCCTTTCTTTTTTTTTTTTTTATAATACTTTTTTCTTTCGCTTTTCTCTTCATTCAAATGAAACATAAATACAACCGACCCCAATCCACGTGGGCATCACGGCTTTCCCCCACTCCCAGATTTGACGTGATATGGGCATGACAGGACACGTGTCCGGAACGACGCAGAACCGTATGACATGATCGAGAAAAAAAAAAAATCATAATCATTTCATCCTCCTCGATTAAGGCGTGCTTCTCACGTGTTCGACGCCGAAACGTAAAAGTCAACTAAACGACCGCCGATTTCTTGGGGCGCCGCGCCGAGAAGCGAATATGGTAGAAGAGCACCGCGGGTTTATCCCTCCCGTCAAGGCGACGACATGGCGGAGACCGAAGCGTTCCCTAGGAAAATTGGGACGAGCGCAAGACTTTCAGGGTTTTCCGCGATTCCAGTGCTTGGGAGCAGTTTCGAGACCCTCCGTTTCTGGATAACATTGGCGATTTTCTGATATTATAAGCTGTAATCGAGGCACTTCTATCCAAATTTCAACTGCTAATATGTAAGTATTGTTTATGGGAATCGAAAGCTTCTGGATTTCCTGGAAAAACTTGTCATCATTCTTGAAAAAGTCAACGATTTATTTGGGGTTTAGAAGTTATCCGACGGTTTACATATCTGGATACGCTTCCATTTTTAAATTTCTCCATTTTTTTTTATTTTTGCGTATTTATTATCACAATGTTCTGGAGATGTATCGTAACTGGAGAAGCCGCTCTTCTTGATTTTTAGACTGCATGGTTTGATGTCATTTATAGTTTAGAGAAGGAGATACAGCCTTGATCGATTCCTGACTCAATATTTCAGTCTCTTTTTGCTGCCGATAGAGCTGTTATATTTCTTCCAGCGATTTGATAATTGCCTTAAAGGAATCGACGAATAGTTTTCGAAGGAGAGGACGCGCTTGCAGAGCGGTTTTTGAGGGATTGGATGGTTGGTGATGCAGTCAACTTCGAGCTGTAGTGAAGATCGCCTCTGGCATAATAGTAGATACGATGAACACGCAGCTTTTTAACTTTAGAAAGCACTCCTGGCCTCCGGATGAGTATGTTAGCAAGGCTACGCTGGAGCTGGTGAGCCTCCCTCTCTGCTCCCTGTCCCTGTAAAGTTTTAATTTTTATTAGCAGTATATCATCCTATTTTGTTGTTGCGTGCCTATGGTTCACACACGATCGATTTTGTGTGCAACAAAATCAGCAGGCTTTTATATTTTGGATTCTTTCTCCTGAGGAACTCATCGCTTAAATAATTCTCATGACTACCTTTTCTTCACCCGTGAATCTATATGCATCGTTTAAATATACTCAGAGGATTCAGATTTTCTCATTTTCACCTCTTTTTAATCTTGTGGGGCAAGGTCTGCCATATCGAGCGTGAGCACAATCTCGATATAGTTCGATACGGTGTATACTTTTGATATACCAATCAGGTGGGTTGGAAGGCTTCTACTATGGGTGCTATAGTGGGCTATAGGGCATGAGTTGAATTGTTCGCTGCATCTATATGAAGCGTTATGAGTGCTATAGAGCAATTTGCCTTCTTATCGAACTGAAAGGCTGAACCGTCTAAGATATAGAACGGTTCAACCAATCCTATTATGGGACTTCAGTATGATTGTTTCATCATCATGATACCTATGCAGTTCTGTGTTTGAGATTGCATTTTTAGACATGGTAGTTAAACATAATTACAGCTTTTAGAATTTTGTGCTGGGTTGTAAAGGAGAAGGTGGGTAGCATGGGTGCCCAAGGCTGTTGTTGCAATGATTCTTATTGTTATTATTATTATTTTTAATTTTGGCACATTCTTGTAGCTGGACTTTGATGGCGGTGCTCCACCAGAACAAGCATGGAGAAGGAGACTCACTAGTCATGCTAACAAACTAAAAGAATTTAGTGTGACGTTTATGGAGGCAATCAGGATGGTATAACAATCTCTCTCAAACTACACCCGATTGATGATGCAATTTCTTATAAGAATTATCAACACTCTTTCATGATAATTTTGAACTCACTGACATATGTTCGAGTTATTAAATTTCAGATGCATCTTGGCATTCGTCTTTGGTCTTACATTCGCAAAGAAGCTTCACAAGGAAGGGTAGCCATTAGCGAATCATTTCCCCCAGTTTTTGGCTATAATGATTGACCATGTTTTTATTTTTATTTTATTTCAAAACTTCAGGTCTGAACTGCTGACCCCTTTCTTTTCAATGCTGATATATGCAGAGAGCACCTATTGATCCATTCACACGTGAAAGATGTAAACCCTCAGCTTCTCTAGGAGTTCCCCTGGGAGGAATGGGGTACGTTACATTTTGGATAAATTGGATAAGAACACAGTATTGAGAAGACTCTGCTTAAAATTTGATTGTTATTCTTTGTATTGCTTTTATGCAGAAGCGGTAGCATATCAAGAGGTTTCAGAGGAGAGTTTAAGAACTGGCAAATCATTCCTGGTTCATGTGACTTGTCACCTGTTATGGCAAATCAGTTCTCTGTAATGTTTGATCTTTGGTTTGATTTCTAGGACTAATTATATTACTTGCCATCTCACTACATATTTTGATTTTCTATATGCTCAATGGGTAAATTTATAATCAGTTAAATTTCACAGTGATAACTATGATGACTGGCAAAACTCATACCTTATTATTTGGGTTGGTTTTGTGATATCTTTCTGTTGTTCCATTCTGTTGGAACTCAGGATACTCCAACATTAGTCAAAATTTATCAACATGATGCTTTCCATGGTCTTAGCTGTTTACCCTATTTAAAAGTGGTGGTTTGCTAGCCAGCCTGCTCTCTGACATTGAAAATGTAACAAGCAAGGGTAAGAGGATGCTTAGGGACAGAGGTCTTAATATATCAATTCTACATGCAGAAGTCCGCTTGATCCACTGAGTTGGAATTTGTTTCTGCTGAGATGACTGTATGAAGTATGAATCAAGTAATGAAGCTTATTAAAGAAAATCCTTATAATTGTTGTATTTGATACTTGAATCTCATATTCAAGTACAATAACTTTGGTCAACTCTTAACAGATCTAGTACCAAGACCACTCGTAATCGATGTATATAATCTTCATGATTTCATGCTTGTTGTTACTGTCCAATAGAAATATTGAAATGTAAATTTTTGCACAACCAACCCTTTTTTTTTCCCGCCTAGAGTTCTCCATGAAGGAAACCAGTTTTAGACCCTTTCTGTTTTCAGTGGAGCTACTTCTAGCCATGATATGAGTGCTACTGACATAACATATACATTTACGTTGGTAGACCATAATTTATCCAATGTTTTTCTCCTAACTCAGAAATTTTTTGCACTTCTGTGCTTCAGATTTTTGTATCTCGAAATGGAGGAAACAAAAAGTACTCATCTGTCTTGGCCCCTGGTCAACATGAGGGGATTGAGTAAGAATATTATCCTTATACTTTTCTTTTAATCTGCTGCCATTTGTTTATGTTTTGTTTACATTTCTTGAGAAAACTTATTAGGATTGTACTTGAATTAGTTTACTGCGGTGGAAGATTAGTCTTATTATTACTGCACATGCCCAAACAATGTTACTTATACTCAGTCGATGCACCTTTCACTCAAGCCCAATCCCTTCTTCTTAAAATATATCATTGTCCACCTTAGCATTTATGTGGTTCTTTTCTAGTGTGACATAGATACCCTGCACCAGTGCCATGTGTTGAGTGCCTTAAAGTAGTTGACACTTTAACCTCTAAAAGTCCAAACAACAACAACAATAACAGCAACAACAACAAAGCCTTAATCTTAAACTAGTTGAGATCGGCTACATGAATCCTTTTTCTTCATTCAGCTCTGTTTTGAGTAATATTTTTTTGTAAAATGCAAAAAAATTAAGGTTTTCTTTATCACTTTCTCTTATATGATTTTCAGTTTATCTCTACATCTTTTTTTCTCTACATGTATCAAGTTATTTTTTTACGTTTTTAGGTCTACGTTGCACATGTCCAAACCATATAAGTCATCCTTTCCTTAATTTATCCTCGATTAGAGCTATCTCTATCTTTTTATGAATAGTTTCATTTCTTATTATATCTTTTTTTGTACTATAAAATTAAATATAAAAATACAGAAATATAGACCTATGTCAAAACATGTCAACTAGTGGACTAAGTTAACCATTTATACTTTTTGTGAAAAATCTATCACTATTGCCGGATAACATTAATAAGGAAGTTAAAAAATGTCTGACCTTTGACTATATAGTGCCCCTACACTTGAGGCTAATATGGTGCAACATTCAAAATGTTTAGGCACTAAAGTTCCATCACCTGCGTTGAAGTGTCAATAGGGAGAACTCTTTTAAACGCAGAGCCATGTGATACCTTGTTCAGGGAGAACACTTCATTAGTGACTTTCAGGAAATGTTGTTTTCATATTTGTCCGTGTGTCCAGTATTTCTGGAACTTAGGATTTCTATGAAGTTTCCAAGTAACATATTGCCATTTTCTAATATTTTTCTCAGGCATCTAAGGCCAGAGTTCGTCACATGACACCGTAGAATTTTTCTTCATCTTATGCGATCCATCTTAATTTTCATTATGTTTTTTATCTTCCACTTCATCCTCTCTTTGCTAGAGTTAAAACAATAGAATGTTAACAGTATGGCATCTCAGAACCATCAATTTTGATAGGGCTGACATGTGGATTTTTTTCCATTGGAATAATGGAGTCGCATTGAAAATTCAACAGACTTTCAGACTGTAACTTCCTGTTTGCAATTTTTGTTTTATTACATGGTATACCATTTTCATTTTTCTCCTTTCATTTTTAGGAAATTTGGTGATCAGGGTATATCATCATGGGATTGGAACTTGGGTGGTCAGCATTCCACATACCATGCTTTATTTCCTAGAGCATGGACTATCTATGATGGTATTGTTAAATGCTATCTGTTTTGTAGTTTCTTGACTTTATTGTATTGTTTTCATATACCTTCACAGATATGTTATCTTCATGTCTAATCTATAGTGATTTTTCTAGTTTTCTTTTAATAGGCGAACCTGATCCAGATCTCAAAATTTCATGCCGTCAAATATCACCATGTCTACCACATAATTATAGGGAAAGCAGCCTTCCTGCATCGGTGTTTGTTTACACTGTATGTACCATTGACATTGACTGAATACTATGGTTATGTATTCTCAACATTACCATTTCAAAACCTTTGAACAGGATTTGTGATTATCTGTTAGATGTCTATTCATCATTTTGTATCACTTAAAAGAATTCAACACACATTTCTCATGGCTGACATTGGTCGAGATTCTTTCTAAATCATGCATCGTTTTAGATAAAATTCCACTCATTTTGTAAATCACATCATAATGTTGGGTTTGCTGAGAAGTTCTTGACCATGGAATTACCTATAGTATGTTTATTTGGTAATTCGGGATAATCATGAAGTGAATTATTCACTGTATGTTTATGCCATCTTATGTGAATAATCGAGCATACTTTCCTTTTTCCAAAGTGATGCTATATTGAATTACTGTTTCTCTATTGTAGCTAGTCAATTCTGGGAGAGAAAGGGCAAAGTCGGCTTGCTTATGACCTGGGCGGTTGGTGATTTTTCCCTTTTCCATCTATTCCTACCTCATGTTGCATGCATCTTTGTTATTTTTTATAACTTATTTTTTAATTTATCCTTTAACTTTAATTTTGTCAGAATTCTATTGGAGGAGATTCTCATCAATCTGGAGGCCACTTCAATGAGCCTTTTATGTTAGTGATGCTAGCAGCTTTCTTAGTTACTTTTCTTCATCAAGTTTCTTTTGCAGTAATTAAGTCTTTATCTCATTTTCTCATGCAGAGGAAGAGATGGAGTATCTGGGGTGCTTTTACATCACAAGCAAGTCATCTACTTTTAATTCCTTTATTTATCTTATCTCAGTTACTGTGGTTTTAGTAATTTCATGCCTTGCTTTATCATTTCCACATCAGTTCTTTTCTTCATTTATTAGATATCTTCCTTTTTCACCATTTCATGTTCTCAGTTGTATAATAGATGTTTATATTGTATGAATCGATTCCTTCTGTTATGCCCTTTCTTGTTTAGTAGTGCCGAGATCTGTTTCAATGTTAACTGAGTCTGGCATAGTAGAAGGATCTCGTAATGTGATTTAAAATAATTGCAGGAATGCAAAGGATAATACTGAGGTTACTTTTGCTATTGCTGCTTGTGAAACTCAAAATGTCAGTGTGACAGTCCTTCCAAGATTTGGGCTTTCTGGAGAAAGTTATGTTACAGCTAGGCATATGTGGGGTACTATGGTTCAGGTAAATGTTCTCATGATGTTAGATAATTTCTCTTGAATATTCACACTATACGTTGCTCACTCTTTCTACTTAAAGATCTCATATAGCCTGGAAATATGAAGCTTGCTGTATGCTTTAACAAATTTTCTAATTTGTTATTGGTACGTTGTGTGCATATGTGGGGTGTTTTTTGTTAAATTCTTGAGGACCAACATAAATGATAAAAAAATATTTTTTTAAAAAAATTCTTATTTCTTGGCTTGCATTGTTTTGTCTTTTTTCCTTTTCGACTGCTGAGATTTGTTGCTTGGATTGTAGAAACAATTGTTGGTGCACCTTATAGGATGTGACAAATTTGCTGCATCTGTAGGCCTGATGTCATTTGCTTTGGGATTTTTTTAACTAATGAACTTTTAATATCTCAAGGATGGACATTTTGATTGGGAGAATTTCAATTCTGGTCCTTGTATGCCATCTTCGCCTGGAGAGACTCTTGGTGCAGCAGTTTCAGCTTCCACCTGGGTCGAACCTCATGGAAAGTGCACTGTTGCATTTGCTTTGGCATGGTCATCTCCGAAAGTGAAGTTTCAGAAAGGACGTACTTATCACAGGTACTTTGCTGTCATCCTTGTTCAATGTCTAACTATAATTAATATACAAGCAATTTATTATAGTTCATACACCAAGAATCTTTCTGCTACTGTCTAATTTTTGTACTCTTCCACCCTTTTAATTTATATGGACTCAGGTGGAACATTGAGATCCACCTCCATGTGCAAATTTCAAACTTCTATTAGTTTTATTTCATTTCTACAGCTGCAATGATTTATATTTAGTTCCTTGAAATCTCTTTGTGTATGCACATATGCAGGGATGCACTGGTCTTTAACACTGCCTTCTTTTTCCAGTGTCTGTGATCTCAGTTTACATGGATGCATTTAAATTTCAATACCTGTTAAGAATCAAATTGCTTAAATATGAAATTGATTATTGAATGTCAGACTGTCTGAAATGCTGCAAAGATTCAATTCTAAAGGCTCTATTGTTATCTTATTTTTGTACTGCAGGAGATACACAAAGTTTTATGGAATTGCTGAAGATCAGCTGTCAATTTGGTGCATGATGCACTGACAAGTATGTATACCATGGCCATAGTTTTCTTTTCATTGTGAAAATTCAAAAATTACTCATATGCTGATATTCTGTGATCAGCTCTTCTCTTTTGCTTTTTTTTTTTAATAATGTTTTTTGCAGTTTGTTGAAATACATTAAATTATTTGATAACAAAAATCTGATACAATTTTCATTATCCATGTAGAGTATAGATGGTGGGAGGAGGAGATTGAGAAATGGCAGAGTCCCATCCTGAAGGATGAAAGGCTTCCAGAATGGTAATTTTGACTCTTCTAGACTTGAAACTAAATGCTTTCCATGACTCGATTCTGATCTTCGCAAATTCTTCTTTTGAATCATTTTTTGTCAAAGCTTCTCCATGAATTATTGTAATTCACAGAAACATGCTTTTTTTTTTTTGAGTAACTGCTTTTTTTTGTTGCAGTTTAAAATTTGCTCGTTAGTCTTCAGTATTTTCCCTGATGTGTTAACTGAACATTTTTGTCTAATGATTGTAGGTACAAATTCACTCTATTTAATGAACTTTACTTTCTTGTTGCTGGGGGAACAGTTTGGATAGGTAATTTTCTTAGCATGATTGTTTATTTTTGGCATTTTACTGAGTCCTGAATGTATCTGCTGTCCTTTATATTATTCTCTAAATATCTTCAATTTTCATCGCATTCATGCTTGCCATTTGGTTTGTGGACCATACAAGCTAATATAAGCCTTAAGGTTTAATTATTTGTTACATCTGAAACAAGAACATGTCAAATCTTCAAAATCTTGACATCATCTAAATTTGCTTTTGTTCCATGCTTTCATCACCATAATTTTTTGTCAGAAAACTGTCCCAAGTAGTTTCTTCAAATGGTTGAATAGCCTAATCACTTTCTTTATTGCAGATGGTGGTCCAGCTGCTGAAGAGAACACCAGTCACCACAAATCCACAATGCTAATGAATGAGGATGCAACAATTATATCTACAGAACATAGCAGGATGGACCTGGTAGCTGAGCATGGTGTTTCATGTACTGGAATGGTTATTGCTGATGCTAATGGAGTTCCAGAATCTGATGATGTTGGGAAATTTTTGTATCTTGAGGGAGTAGAATATGTCATGTGGTGTACCTATGATGTCCACTTCTATGCTTCTTGTGCACTTTTGTCTCTATTTCCCAAAATTGAATTGAGCGTTCAGCGAGATTTTGCCAGGGCTGTTTTGGCTGAGGACAGAAGAAAAGTTAAGTTCCTAGCAAGCGGCGCATCGGGAATCCGTAAAGTAAAAGGAGCTGTTCCTCATGATCTAGGAATGCATGATCCTTGGAATGAAATGAATGCTTATAATATTCATGACACTAGTAGATGGAAGGACCTTAATTCTAAGTTCGTCCTTCAAGTGTACAGGGATTTTGCAGCAACCGGTGACATGTTCTTTGGGAGGGATGTCTGGCCAGCAGTTTGTGCTGCAATGGAGTACATGGAGCAGTTTGATCGTGATGGTGATGGTCTTATTGAGAATGATGGGTTCCCCGATCAAACCTATGATGCTTGGACAACTCATGGTGCCAGTGCTTACTGTGGGTGTCTATGGCTAGCATCTCTCCAAGCTGCAGCTGCAATGGCTCATCATCTTGGAGATTCTGCTTTTGCTGAAAAATTCCAGCTTAAATTTTTGAAAGCTAAACCTGCGTTTGAAGCAAAACTGTGGAATGGATCATATTTTAATTACGACAGTGGGATGAGCAGAAACAGCCGATCCATACAGGCAGATCAGCTGGCAGGTCAATGGTACACTGCCTCCTCAGGATTGCCCTCTCTGTTTGATGACACAAAAATTAGAAGCACTCTTCAGAAGATATATGATTTCAATGTAATGAAGGTCAAAGGAGGGCGTATAGGAGCAGTTAATGGAATGTATCCTAATGGAAAGGTCAATGACTATTGCATGCAATCACGAGAAATATGGACTGGGGTACATACAGTGTTGCGGCCACTATGCTTCTTGCTGGCATGGAGCATCAAGCATTTACTACTGCAGAAGGCATTTTTACGGCAGGTTGGTCAGAAGAAGGATTCGGGTACGTTGTTAACATCTAATTCCTTTGATCTTTTTTGCATCTTTTGCCCTGGTGTCGTGTGCTTGAGCAATTAAGTCATCTATAATTTGTGAGGTTATATCAGGTCAGTTCAGCTTGATCTTGAAAAGTTGCCATGGAATTTGCATCATTAAAAAAAAAAAAAGTTATAGAGAAAAAGGTTAACATATAATATCCTTTTTGGTAAAATAACTGTCTTAATAGACTCTCTACCTTCTTGCATTCAGATAATGAACCATTCTTTTTGCTTGATAACATTTAGTCATGTGGCACATGTTCTGCATGCCAGCAATCATGATGGCTTTCATATATGATGAGCATCGCACATATCTGATACATGTGAGAGGAGGTGTGATGTCTATGATCCTCATGAAAACTTTTTATTAATCATGTTAATATATGTGCACTTCGCTTGTTTCTCTAGCTTTAAGAGAGCAACAGCTGGATGGGGAGTATACTTTGAAAAGATGGGACTATTTATAAATATATGGATAGTATAAACACATACGGAGCTGGTCATCCATGTTATCCAGATTAAAGTCTCAACCAAGCTCAAAGGAAGAGGGTGGGGGGAAGAAAACATTTGCAGTCCAGCAGCAAAGCCCTTCCCATTATACAGTATATAAGATAGAAGCAAAAAACAACATCTCACACTGAATGCTAGAACTAAACTGCTGGGTTGCACCTTGGATTCTTTAGCCATAGTATTCTGTCCTCCTTTAGTTGTCTTTCTTTCTCTCTCAATTTGTATTAACTCTGTTTAACTCCAAATATTGTGTTAACCAGAAAGCTAACAGACCAATGCCCCGTATTATGTTTTCCCATTTTATAAAAATGTATTCATGGTGTTTCCCCACTTCTTTCTCTCTCTCTTTTTTTTTTTTTTGGGTGCATGTAGGTACTCCTTTCAGACCCCAGAAGCATGGACGGTTGATGGGCACTACCGCTCGCTTGGGTACATGCGTCCACTGGCCATTTGGGCGATGCAATGGGCATTGGCACCTCCGAAAGCAATGCTCGAGGCTCCCAAATTTAGTGTCGACAGAACCTACGCATCCCCTCTTGATGATGACGGTTTGAGGAAGGGTACATCTAAAAGCAGGTCTTTTCGTAGAACTGTTTTTAGCTGTGTCAAATAAGAACATTTCTTGGTTGTGGAGATCTGCTATTGAACCATTTAGAGGAGTCTCTGCTATTATGACCCATTCATCTTGGCCGTGATATTTTAACTGGGATACAGTTGCATGATTTTATTATTGCTCATAGACCTCAGGGATGGTGTCTTAGCTTCTTAGAGCCCTAATTAATTGGATCTTGGCTCTCATTGTTCCTCTCGATCGATCCAAATTTTTCCATGACAATCATGATATACAATCCATAAATTAGCTCTAGGTTGCAAGAGTTTCTTTTGAGTAAGCAAACCTGCAATAAGTTGTTGTAAGGGTGACTGATAGTCTTTGTTCCGAATGTTGTAATTTATCCATCATGCAGATTGTAAATGTTGAACAGAATAATAATAATAATAATAATATATTTTTTTTCTACTGTCTGATGTATTACATTTGTTGTGATATATAGCGGTAAATCAGTCGACCCATTCTCTCTAAATTTTAGTTTCGTTTTTAGAATACCTCTGAGGAAGAAGCCTTTTGTTTAAGCAGCTTGCATGGACTCGGTTCATATCTTTGGACTGTGTAATTATCTTGGTTCCTTGCATATTCATCATGCTCATCTCTGACTTTAAATGGGAGTGGGGAAATTAATTGAAATCATTAGGACAATCCTCAGGACTTCGGTTTCAGGTTCATGAATCTTGTTTTCTTCTTTGCACGTAAAAATTGCTAGGTCAGCTGTACTAAAAACACACAAATTTTGATGTAGTTTATTATTTATTATGCATATATATATAAAATATGTATTATTAGGACATTAATTGAAATTAAAACCGGACGGCTGCTGGTGGAGTTGATTTTGAGAGAAGGAAAGTGCTCGACCTGATCAAATAGCAAGTTATTGGTGGACCATCAAAGGGAGACCTTAGAAAATTTTGATGATGAGATCAGTGCCAACGAACGCCATTGATGTAGTGGCCAATCTAAAAGCTCACGTAATTGATTGTGGACAAGGATTGGAAGTTTGGAACCGACTAACGGCGCCTTTCGACGTGTTGACATGCGAGGAATACGCAATAAGAGTCATTGCACCTCTTTACTATATTGAGAACAAATGATCAATTCGCATAGTAAATACACATTTGCGCTCCACACGAGCCTATTCAAACGTAACACACTTAACGTTATATGTATGTCAAGAATGTATTCATAAATATCTTAAATTTTTTATATATTTTTAAAAATTATATATATTGCCGTCGGGATCCGTCCTCTGACTCGGACGCAGTCGATCTCCAGTGGACGGATCTGCACACAAGTCCTCGCGCGAGAGGCGTTGGGGGTGGCCCTCCGCGTAAGACCCTCGACGCTCAAGTCAGTGAGAGAAAATCGGCGATCAACCAGAAAATGGAAAGATGGATCTCTCCTGGAGACCTCTCTGGGGGCGACCAATCGTGAGCTCTAGAGGGCAAGAGCACCGACGAGCTGCCGGCGAGAGCGGAAGAGTAAGAGTGGGGGTGTAAGCGCGCAGTGTACCTCAGGGAATCTGGGAGTGTTCCATTTATAACTGTCACCTGGATCTTGAGCGCCTTCTGGAAGGTTCAGATGTTGTTAGGATACGGAAGTGGATCGAATCAGGCCGTTGTGGGGCTGTTGGGATCCGTATTTTGTCCGTTAGGGGATCGACGGCTGGGAGAGCTCCTTGATGGCTTGAGATCTGGTAGATGTGTAGGTCTCCGGCAGCCTTGATAGGTTCTAGGCCACTTCTCAGTATGATTCCTTGCCTAGGGTGCCGTTACAGTAGGCTAAGGCTCTCCCACGTCAGGTTCTGCGGAGGTGGGTATTGGATCATGGGTCGTTCAGCGAAGCCGGGTCATGGAGGTTCGGAGGAATCGAACTACAGGAAGTTCGGGAGATCCGAGCTATGGAAGCCCAGGAAGGCCGAGCCACGGGAGCCCGGAGAGGCCGAGCGACGAGAGCTCGAGAGAGGTCGAGCTACGGAAGCTCGAGGGAAGTCGAACTATGGGAGCCCGGGAGAGGCGAGCTACAGAAGCTCGAGAAAGGCCGAGCTACGGAAGCTCGGGAAAAGCCGAGCTATGGGAGCCCGGGAGAGGCGAGCTACAGAAGCTCGGGGAAGCTGAGCTATGGGAGCTCGGGAGAGACGAGCTATGAAAGCTTGGGGAAGCTGAGCTATGGGAGCTCGGGAGAGACGAGCTATAAAAGCTCGGGGAATCCGAGCTATGGGAGCTCGGGAGAGGCCGAGCTATGAAAGAGGTTGGTCTTAGCCTCCTCGCACGGGTATTGATGCAATGACGATTTTACCCCTCAACACATGCCCTCCACTCCCTAGTTCGAAGCGTAGGTTCGGGCATAGGGAGTATAAGTCCAGGTGGCACGCTTCGGGTGGGACAGTTTGGTTTAGACAGCTCTTGCAATGTTGCCCTAATTAATGCGATAGGATCATCGTGCCTTCGGGGTTTAGGCTCTCCCATGAGTGACGGTTGGGAATACGCCACGTCGCGAATCCCGATCGATCCGGCGTTTATCGAGGTGGTTCCGGACGCCTCGGGCGGGACGCTCCGTCTTCTCAAGGCGGTTTCCTTAGCGGGGAAGCAAAGCGATAGCCGCACTATATATATGCATGTTTGCAGCATCCTTTCATTTTGTTTTTGAGGAGTTTCACCTTTCGCCCTTTGCGACACCCGTTGTTTTGCTTGGAGTTTTTCTCAATTAAGATGACGATGAGTTCCGATGACGTGGCTTCAGAGATTATCGCTGAGGATCTGGGAAAGATTCATCAGTGGTATGGCATGCCCTCAGATGTCATTCTGCGGGCGCCGGAGTCTGGAGATAGAGTCTCGCGAGATCTGGAGTCTGGGGTCTTCGTTTATGAAGACAGCTTGAAGGCAGGTTTTCGTTTCCTATCCATCCCTTGGTGAAGGAAATAATGACTCACTATAACATCTGCCAGGCGATGGTGGCCCCAAACAGTTGGCGGAGCATTATCGGATTCATTTCGATGTGCCATCAGATTCAAATTGTCGCTACTCTTCCCCTTTTTCGCGCTTGTTACCATCTAATACCTGGGAGGAAATCAGAGTGGCCCTACATTGGACCCCGGAGGTCCTTCAACGTTATTATGGATAAGCCGTCCTCTATAAAGGAATGGAAGAGCCGGTTTGTTATCGCAGAGGGGAACATTGGTTCCGACTTCCCTCGGAAATGGGGAAACTTTTAGGGATGCAGAAACACATCCAATTTTGTCAGCGCAGGAGGAGAGGGATTTGGACGTCCTTCGCAATGGCCAAGTGTTTTCGGCCAACGACCTGCTATTGGAGGGAGCCCTTTTCGCAGCCGGGCTCAGCTCCCAGGACCCGCAAGGTGAGTCCTCCCTTTTACCTTTTTTTCGTTATGTGTTTCTCGATGAATGTGTTTGGATCTGATCGTGTGCGTTCCATTCTTTCAGCCAAGAGGTCGGCATTGTCGAGCCTTGCCAAGAGGAAGAGAGGAAAGCGCCTAGGGGAGAGCAGCGCGCAGATAGTGGTAGGCCTAAGAAAAGGGCTCGTACCTCCGCAAGAAGCCCGCTGGATGCCGGAGCGGTCACGACAGGAGCGCCGGCGGCGGAGGAGGATCCAGGGAGAACTGCTATGATCCCTTGCCCTCTCGTGCTGGAGATATCGGATAGTTCAGACGAGGCTCCATTGGTTCGTCCGACCGCGTCCCCTATGAAAGAGGAACCGGTGACGGATCTTGGGGAAGCGGTCGCTTCTGAGGGGCCCTCCTCTCTGCGGGACCGCTATTGGCTCCAATAGGAGAGGGAGAGGGGACAGCTGCAGCCGAGGAGGTTCAGGGAGAGCTCCCTCTTGGTCTCTGCAGGGGAGTCCGGTAGTAGTGAAGCCGGGTCGCTCGCGGTAGTTCAAGAAGCGGGCCAGATAGAGGCTTCGGCGGAGCCTGCAGGGGATCATGTGGAGGAGACGCAGATGGTGGTGACCGGGAAAGGTGCGTCGGAAGAGGGGGCGCAGCAAGGTGGGAGTCCCGCATTGGGAGCTCCCTCGAAAAAGATTTTGGGGAGGCTGGCGCTTGGGCTAGCCAAATTATCTGAAGAAGTCCAAGCTAGGGCCTTGATAGAAGAGGCTGGGAAGTTGGAGGCCTCCCGGACGGAGGTCGCCCAGGTTGGTCCCTCAGGCGGGGACGATCAACCCAGTAGCTCGAGCGCTGGTGTTGAGGAGGCATTTTCCGCCTTAATGAGGTCGGCCTTATATCCGGGTGCAGATCCTTCGATGGACAAGTTTGCAGATTTGGAGTTGGTTGACGCTGCATTTGGGCAGCAAGGCGTGGCTGAAAGTGTCCATCTCCTTCCGATATCGACAATACGACCCTGATGAGGATGACTCGGGCCTATGCCTCGCGGGTGAGTCGTCATTCCTGGGTAGTGGATACATTCTGGCTGATTTAGCCCTCATTTATTCACTTTTTACCCTGCAGAGTGTTTTGCTTTCTCGGGCGATATGCTGGCGTTTGAGTTTGGCGACGGGGGCCAGCATTCAGGCCAGGAAAGACAACGCCGAGCTCCAATCGCGATTGAAGGTGTCTGAGAAGTTCGAGGAACTTATGGCTATCAGTGATAGAAGTTTGAAGGTGATAAGGGCGGCACACCAGGTCGCCTTGGCCGAAGTGTCCAAGCAAAAGCACAGAGTGGAGGAGTTGCAGGAACTCCTGGCGAAGAATGAAAACGCGTGCTTGGAGCTGGCTAGAATTGAGTCGAAACATTCCGCGGAGGTGGCGGCGATACGGCGGGAACATAGCGAAAGTTTGGGTCGGCTGGAAAAGGAAGCTACCGACGAAAGAAAACGCTTGACCAGAATGCTCGGCGAGGTGGAGGAGAAGTTGAAGCGGCGCGATGGTGAAATTGCTCATTTGAGGGAGGGCGCTAAATGGCACCAAGGGACGATAGCTCGGATGAGTAACGAGTTATCCCAAGCCCGGGAGGAGGTCGGAGCCAAACAGTTAAGGATCAACAATTTGCAGGAGAGAGTTGAGTTGATCGGGGCTGACAGGACAAGAGCCAGGGGTGAGGCTGAGGAGCTGACCAAGAGGTTGGCTAGACGAGAGGAGGAGGTACGATCTCATTTTTTTCCCCCCCTTTTTAGCTTCTTCTATTGTTCTCTTGTGATGCCGACTGACTTTGGTTTTTTCAGATGGCGAAGTTAGAGTTGGAGAATCGGGCTCTCCAGGGTGAGCTCGTGTCCAACCGCAATAAGAGCTCAGAACTTGAGACGCGGGCCGGCGAGTTCGAGGAGCAAATATTATCTTGCGGGCTCAAGTTGCGGAGGCTGAGAAGCAGGCTGCTGAGGCTAAGATGCAGCTCGCCATACTCAAGGGGAAGCATGACGCTATCGACGTTGACGCCTTCTAACTTGGGATGGAAGAATGTAAAGATAAGATATCCAGTGAGCACCCAGAATGGGATCTCTCTTTTCTGGATAATGACGCTCCTGATGACGGTCAGTCCGAAGGAGAAGAAGAGGATGAGTATGTCGACGTCTCCGATAGCGATCCTGGTGCCGCCCCAGGTCCCAGCGAAGCCGCAGCTTCTAAGGAACGATCGCAAACTGCCGCTGAAGGGGCAAAGGTATTGGAAAAAGGCGAATCTAGTCGTACCTCTGCGGATGTAATCGAAGGCTCCTCCAAAATTGATGTGGTTCCCGGCCCTTAGGAGCTACCCCTGTATTTTTCTTTTTGAAAGTCTGACCGGTATTTCTTAATGAATGGAACCTCTATTTTTATTTAAGTGTTTTTCTTGGTATGGCCCTGTTGCCGCCCAGCCTTACCTGAATCGAGCGATTTATGGCTCGTTGATGTTCTTTGGTCATTTTTGTTCCGGGATTCGAGGGAATGCATTGGCTTGGGCCGACTGACAAGGTAGGTCAGCTAGGACCGATAGGCAAAATAGGTCAGCTAGGGCCGATAGGCAAAATAGATCGGCTGGGGCCGATAGGCAAAAATAGGTCAGCTAAGGCCGACAAGCAAAATAGGTCGGCTGGGGCCGACAAGCAGAGTAGTTCGGCTGGGGCCGACGAGTAAAGCAGGTCGGCTAGGGCCGACGTATGAAGATGGTTGCCGAAGTATTTTTCGCTTCCTTTGGTCATTTCATTTTCCATTAAATGAAAGAACAGTTTACGTAGCCTTCGTGCTCGTTTTGTTATTCTGCCAGCGCTCTGCCACTCTGTAGGAAAATCGGTTTTTATTTCACCGAAATTGATGATACAGCATTGTAGGTTGAGAAAAGTTGTTCTGGTGCTTTCCGGAAGGCGCACTTTTCCTATGTGGGCCGCTTTGGTGTACGGCGCACGCAACCGTTTACCATTGGAGGATATTATTTTCGTAGGACGATCTCCTGAACCTGCCAGCTTCCGTAACGCTGGCGGACAATCCTCTGTATTTAATGATCACGATTCGGGATCAAGAGGAAATCTTTGCATGCGTCATAGTTCAGGCTGTGGGCTCGGCGCGCAACAGGGCGCTGCTTTCATCCTGGGAGGCCACGTGGAGGTATGGCCCAGGTGTTTGAATCTCGGGGCTTATAGCTTTGGTAATTATTCCCGGCTCATCTTTGGCCTATAAAAAGGGAAGTGGGGTAGTGTTAAGTCATCCCCAAAGATTTCTTTTCCACTAGAGCTTTCATCATGCTCGTTTTCCTGCTGCTGCGAGTGGGAGGACTGAGCTTTTCTCTTGTAAGCTCTTTGCCTCCAGATAGTTGGGGCGATGAAGGAGCTGCCGAAGGATGGCTCGCCCTTAGGGGATGAGTCCTGGAGATCATATGGAGAGCGCACATAGAGGGCGCAGAGATTACACGGAGAGCACACACACACTCTTCCAGTGTGACCTTTGTGGTTCCCCTTTGGGGACGCAGGGTAGGGAGTGCACGCGGGCTCCCCATGGCTCGCTTGAACTTCTCCTCCTCCCTTGATTTGGATCCCTGGGCTCGTCTTCCTGGGGAATCTTTTGCCACACGGGGAGGAGGTGAAGGTGCGCCGCCCGCCGACACCTTGTCCTTGAGCCAAGGCGAGGTAGGGCGGCGCACACTCGGTTTGGGAGAGCGTTCCGACGCCAGGGTCCGCTGGCTTCCTACCTGCTCGCCGGGGGGTCCCTCGATGGGGTGGTCTGGGATGGCCACCCAGATATCTCGGTTGGGTCACCGAGATATCATTATTGACTGAAGCCGGCCGCAACTATTGGTCCATGTCGCCCGGCTATTATCAGCTCGAGCTGACTGGATGCGGCTTATCTGGTTCGGCGATCGAATGCCGGAGCACCACGGTTGCCCAGGTCTGCTTTGGAACAGTTGCCCGAGCTTTGCATTCGTCTTTATTTTATGCATTTCAATGCTCTTGTAACGCCTTTCAGGCATTTGTAACCAATCTTGGTAATGAAATAAAGAGAGTTCTGTTTTGTTTCTCAATCTCTACCTCTTCTGTGCCAAGTTTATTGTTGCTGTTGGGCATGGGTGCCTCGCTCATTCTTAGGCAAAGATCCCGCGCTATCCGAACTAGTCGAGGTTCGCGAGTGGCGGTTTGGAGATCGCTCGGCGGAACACGTTCCTTACTTCAGTTCGAAGCTCGGTATTTTGTGTTTCGTCCTTACCGGAGCTCGAATGTTCACAGGTCGGCCCCGCTGAAGTTCAGTGAATTAGCACTTGGCTTCACCAAGGTTCGGAGAGCTTGTAGCTCGGTCCAGCCAAGGTTCGGAGAAGTTTTACTTGGCTTTGCCAAGGTTCGGAGAACTTGTAGCTCGGTCCAGCCGAGGTTCGGAGAAGTTTTACTTGGCCTTGCCAAGGTTCGGAGAACTTGTAGCTCGGTCCAGCCGAGGTTCGGAGAAGTTTTTGCTTGGCCCTGCCAAGGTTCGGAGAACTTGTAGCTCGGCCCAGCCGAGGTTCGGGAAAATTTTACTTGGCCCTGCCAAGGTTCGGGGAACTTGTAGCTCGGCCCAGCCGAGGTTCGGAGAAATTTTACTTGGCCCTGTCAAGGTTCGAAGAACTTGTAGCTCGGCCTAGCCGAGGTTCGGAGGAATTTTACTTGGCCCTGCCAAGGTTTGAAGAACTTGTAGCTTGGCCCAACCGAGGTTCGGAGAAGTTTACTTGGCCTGCCAAGGTTCGAAGATTCAGAGCTGTAGGGTAAGGTCTCGCTTGGTGAGGTGGCACATGGGCGGAACGAGCGGTATTTGTCACGCTCCTTTATTTATGACGTTACCCTTCCCGAGGGGACAAGTCATTGGTCAGATGCCGGATTTCTTCCCTTTGCGCTTCCCGAAAAAGGAGCTTAGGGAAGTGCTGGGAGCATTTACTACGGGGGGCGGCAGATCGGAAAGTATTCTGTTCGGGGAGATT
>UESW01003869.1:526215-593021 GCA_900491605.1 Calamus simplicifolius | reverse complement strand
GCATCCGACGAGCATCTTACGGAAGTGCGAGCCTTCTTTTCGGGCCCACTTCCCTCCGTGACGCCGCTCTCCCCTGGGCGCTTACCTCTCTTTCTCTTGGCAAGGCTCGACCACGCCGACCTCTTGGCTGCAAAAGCAGAGGGTATACAGTTAAATCTAAACGCGTTAGCCTGGACAACCAATAACGGAGAAGACAAAAGGGAGGACTCACCTTGCGGGTCCAGAGGACTAAGCCCGGCTGCAAAAAGGGCATCCTCCGATAGCAAGTCATTGGCCGAGAACACCTGACCGTTGCGGAGGATGTTCAGATCTCTTTCCTCTTGCTCGGACAAGGCCGGATGCGTCTCCGCATCCCAGACGAAATTTCCTCATCTCCAAGGAAAGTCAGAACCAATGTTCCCCTCAGCGATGACGAACCTACTCTTCCATCCCTTTATGGAAGACGGCTTATCCATGATTGTGTTAAAGGACCTCCGAGGTCCGATGTATGGCCACTCCGATTTCTCCCGGGTATCAGATGATAACAGGCACGGAAAAGAGGGAGAGTGGCGACGATCCGAATCTGGTGGCACATTGAGATAAATCCGATGATGCTCCGCCAGCTATTTGGGGCCACCATCGCCGGACATATGTTATAGTGAGTCATGATTTCCTTCACCAAGGGGTGGAGAGGAAACCGGAGGCCTGCTTTCAAGCTGTCTTCGTAAACGAAGACCCCATGCTCCAGATCTCGCGAGACCCTATGTTCAGGCCCCGGCACTCGCGGAACGACATCTGGAGGTATGCCATACCTCTGGCGAATCCTGCCCACATCCTCGGCAACGACCTCCGTAGCTACGTCGTCGGGACTCATTGTCATCCTAGCCGAAAAGAGCACCGGGCAAGACGGCGAACGTCGCAAAAGACGAGACTCTCCAAGAAACAGAATGAGAGAATATAACAAACAGATACGCTGCTATCGTTTTGCTTCCCCCCTAAGGAAGCCGTTTTAAAAAGAGGAGGCGCCTCGCCCGAGGAATCCGGAACCGCCTCGATAAACGTTGCATTAATCAGGATTTACTACGTGGAGTTTCCCCAACCGTCGCCCTGGAAGAGCCTTACCCACGAAGGCATGATGGCCTGCTGCATTAATTAGGACATCATTGCACGGGCTGTCTAAACCAGATCGTCCCATCCAAAGCGTGCCACCTGGACTTATACTCCCTATGCCCGAACCTACGCTTCGAACTAGGGAGTGGAGGGCATGTGTTGGGGGTAAAAATTATCATTGCATCAATATCCGTGCGAGAAGGCTAAGACCGACCCCATCCCTTCGCCGCCAAGATATCCCCGAGCTTCCCATAGCTCGGCCCCTCCCAAGCTTCCGTAGCTCGGCTCTCCCAAGCTTCCATAGCTCGGCTTCCTCGAGCTTCCATAGCTCGCCTCTCCCGAGCTTTCCATAGCTCGGTCCACCCGAACTCCCTGCAACTCTTCTTCCCGAGCTTCCATAAACTCGGATCTCCCGAGCTTCCATAGCTCGGCTCCCCCGAGCTTCCTGTAGCTCGTTTCCCTCGAGTTTTCATGGCTTGGCTTCACTGAGCGATCCACGATCCAATACTCACCTCCGCGGAACCTGACGCTGGAGAGCCTAGGCCTATCGTAACAACATCCCAGGCAAGGAATCATGTCGAGAGGTGGTCTAGAACCTAACACGGCTACCTGGGGCCTACACACCTACCAGATCTCAAGCCATCAAGGAGCTCTCCTAGCCGTCGATCCCTAACAAATAAGATATGGATCCCAACGTCCCGATTCGATCCGTCTCCGTATCCTAACAACCTTCGAACCTTCCAGAAGGCGCTCAAGATCCAGGTGATAACCTATAAATAGGACACTCCCAGATTCCCTCAGGTATGCGCTCACACCCTCACTCTCACTCTCCTACTCTCGCCAGCTGCTCGTCGGTGCTCCCCTCCTGGAGCTCCCGATCGGCCGCCCCTAGAGAGACTCCTCGAAGAGATCCACCTCCCTATTTTCTGATTGATTGCCGATTTTCTTCCATTGACTTGAGTATCGGAGGGTCTTCCGCGGAGGACCACCCCCAATGCCTCTCGTGCGAGGACTTGTGTGCAGATCCGCCCTTTGAAGATTGATTGCGTCCGAGTCAGAGGATGGATCCTGGCGGCAACAGAAAATAATTTTAGTATAATTTTAAATCGAGTAAAATGGTAATTTGAGAATAAGGTTTTTTTTTAAAAAAAAAAATAACATCGTTGCTATTGTCCATTGACGTTGATAACTCTATATATATATATTAAGTCAGAAGAACAGAGCAGTCCATTTCAAGAAGCCCACCACTCTAGGGTCGCTACCAGACAGTATCCGTGTGAGACCGCGAAGCCCTAGAATCCGCTCGCAGAAGGTAAGAAGCTTTGTTTTTTGTAATTTGGTATTTTTCCGCCAGAAAACTATCTGTTTTAATTAGCAAAAATCTCTCCTGCTCGTCTTTTGGTATCTAAATTTGGTTTGGTGTCGTTTCTTTCTCTCCACAGTGATCATCTCATCGATTTTGTAGATCGTTATCGTTTGTTTTTTTTTTCACAATAATATTTCGTAACTTTATTTTTTATTTTTTTTCCATCGTGGGATTTTTTTTCGATCTCTTCATAATTATAATCTCACCAGTTTTATCCGTTGATTTCGTCTCGATTTCTTTACAATAATAAGCTCGTTTTTTATACCTCCTAGGTAATCAGACTCTCCAATAAATTCTCATTGTTAGTGCTGCTTTTTTTTTTTTTTTAATGTGTGATCTTTCGATTGCTTCCTTTGCTGTCTTGATTGAATTTGAGAGTGGTTGCAGGGATAATAATGGCGAGAAAGATGCTGATCGATGGAGAGCTGAGGTGGCAAAACTACGATTTTGACCTTTTCGTTATCGGAGCTGGCAGCGGTGGTGTTCGTGCTTCCCGAACTTCTGCTGGCTTCGGGGCTAAGGTTAGGTTTTAGATGATCAGGAAAGAAACAATCGGTCTTTTTTAGATATCTTTTACGTTCTCTTTTTGTTTTTCCCGAATTAAGTTGGTTCTTTATTTGATCGTGCCGCCGAAAAGAAGTTTTTCTGTGTCTTTTTTGGGTTGAAAGATACCATGATTAACTACGATAGCGGGGTTTGTCAGACCTGAGATGGAGGCTAGAAAGATGTAAAAGAACTGAGATATTCCAGAGATATCTTCCGATGTATAGGAATCAGGATATTGAAACTTCAGCAAAGATAGTTAAATGGAGAATAACTATCATTTCAAGTATTCATTTCATTTTTAATAATTTAAAAATCCATCTAAGACAGTAATAGAGAGTGACTAATATATAAATATTTTGATATCGGATTGAGTGACATTCTGGGACACATAAGTTTATAAAGAATATTATAGACACCGTAACATAGAGTGCAAGATACTGATACAGATCAATGTCTTGGCCATCATGGTTGGTTTACCCTGCTATTTGGAGTTGATTGGGTTTAGAATTCAGGACATTATAGGTCCTCTTTTCTCGAACTCACTTAGTAAATACTCTGTGATGTTGATGGAATCTTTAGCTACACATGTTAGATAAACAGTTATGTGTACACATCCACTAGCTTCTAGACCTTGTATTACATGACTTGTCTATAATTCATAGGGAATTATAATTCTGGCATCATCATAGTGAATTATAATTCTGACATCACTGTAATTTCGATGTTTTTCTCCTTTATTCATCATGTTCAGCTATTCATTTTTTCACTAAATAAATTTGAGTTTTGGGCAATGTGCCTTATATTGTATTGAACTAACCAACTATGATATTGTGATTCAGGTTGCAATTTGTGAGCTTCCATTCGATCCAATCAGCTCAGAAGTCATTGGAGGAGTAGGTGGAACGTAAGTTTGCTAATACAAGAAGATTCTATTTGTTGTATCCATGATTTAGTTGTATTTTATTTGATGCTGCATTGCATTAATGGTTAGAAGAATCCTTAGATTTTCCATTGCTAGGATCTTCTGTATAAATTGACTGCTTTGAAGGTAATTACATATTAAGGAACTAGTTATTTTTCAACATATGCTTGCTTGGTTCTGTCATAAAGTCATATGAATCAAACAAGCTCTTCTGATTAGTGTAACTCTTCTCCTGATAAGTAGGATTATTGAAATTCACCTAATATTGCTGAACAGTGTTAAAACATATGATGCTGTAGGTGTAATACGTGGCTGTGTTCCCAAAAAGATATTGGTTTATGCAGCCTCATTTCGAGGGGAATTTGAGGTAAGACTTTGATCTTGTTCACCCTGAAAATAATTATTATCAGCAAAGCTCTGTGATGTTCTCGAGAGAAAAAGTAGAATACTTTCTTTTCTTTTAGATATTGTCTCAATCAATTTTACCTTGTTTTATTGGTATATGATTTGGATTCTACAGTTTGCTAATATCAGGTTTTCTTTGCTTAACAGGATGCAAGAAATTTTGGATGGGAACTTAGTGAGCAAATTGACTTCAACTGGAAAAGCTTTTGCACAAGAAGGTAAGGCTAAAAACTACTTTAGTGTGTATTTTTACATTTATGCTATTTTCTTCTTACATCAAAAGGCTTGAGTTCTTCTCTCTCTCTCTCTCTCTCACGAGAACTCATGTTAGAAATAGATAACACTTTTTACTTCATTTTGATATAGAGGAATGCTCATATTCTCTGATGTCCATGAAAGGACTTTTCACTTGCCTGTAGCGTGATCTTCTTCTAAATGTGATCGAGTTATTATTAAGCAATCTGTTGCTGGGGTAGATGGATTTCCTTTGAGCCCACTGTTGTTCACAGACCATATCCAAATTTACTCGATATGCTTTACTAACTATTCCATCATGAGAGTTACATAGACCAGAGGAGACTTCAGGTTGTTGTTCATTAGGCCTTTATGGGACTGAAATTGATGATTCACAATGTGTCATGATATTTACATGGCCTCTTCATCCCACAATGTTCACATCTAACTAGTTTACCAAGTAACCTTTTTCGTGCCACCAGGTTGCTTTATTTTTGCATAGTGACAATATTCTATTGAAGAAATCTTATGGATGTAGATAACAATGTTTTGAATGTTTTTCTTCTAAAATGGGGACTTATTGAATTTATGTTCAATAATGTGCAGACTCAGGAAATAATTAGATTAAATGGTGTATACAAGGGATTATTGTCTAGTGCTGGTGTAACAATGCTTGAGGGGAGGGCAAGATAGTTGATGCTCACACAATAGAAGTGACAAATCCTGATGGTTCAAAGCAGCAGTATTCAGCAAGACATATCTTGATTGCAACTGGTAGCCGGGCTCAGCGTGTAAATATTCCAGGGAAGGTTTGTGTTATCCTTGCTTAATTATATAGTTGAACCAAAAGAGTTGTTTAGGTAATATCCTCATTAGTAGCTGGTTTGTTGGTCTATGTTATATATTTCCATCTTGATTTCAGAATCATCATTTTTCTTAATTCATTCAATGGTAGGTGGTCTCTAAGATATTGATCAACTTATGTATTAGTTGGTGTAAAAACCAGCTTAAATAAGATCTATAAAGTATGCTAAAATCATTTTCAATATGGGACAACAAACTGCTACCAAAAAACTTGTAGCTTTGTTGTATCAAACATGCCAAAAGTCATCCCTTTGATATGCAGTAGTTCACAAATATTTTATACATATAGATACATATGCATGCATGTGTGTGTATATCTGTGTTTTGTTGTTTTGCTTGCTCAAGTATGTGCTAAGTTTCATTTAACAATGTAGCTAACAATAATAAGAAGTTAACTTTCTTAATTGAATTATTAAAAGAGGTTATAATTGATATCTATTTGTGGTATACTGCCTGCTTCATGTTTCTGGATCTTCAGCTGCTTCTTGAAGCCCTTGTTCGGCCCTTTGGTTTCAATTTTCTTTCTTTATGCTCATCTTGTATGATTTGTGGACCCTCCTTCTGTGTCATAATTTAACATTTCCTACCGTTGCCTCTTAAGCTTCTCCCACAAATGCTTCTTACCAAAGATATCTGGCTCAATATTTGATTTTGAAATGCTGTAGATCCATGGTGGACTTGTCATGTGAAGTTATTCGTATGGCATACAAAAATCCGTGCAAATGTTAGCAAAATTTTTTATATCACATAATTTGAGTCATTTGAGATCTATGCTGTGTGAAAACAAGAATATGATTAGCTTGCCTTTATTCGCTTATGGATATTGTAATTTGCTGCAAAACATTAATTCAAATTTGATGTATCAGGAGTTGGCAATAACTTCTGATGAGGCCTTGAGCTTGGATGAACTACCCAAGCGAGTTGTGATACTTGGTGGAGGGTAATGCCATGTTTTATCTGATACTTTTGTTTTAGACATCAAAATAATTCTTTCCCCCTGTTTTTGTTGTTGTGATGTTGTTGCTGACGCAACCTTATGCATCACAGATACATTGCTGTTGAATTTGCTTCAATATGGCGAGGGATGGGTGTTACAGTGGACTTATTTTACCGAAAAGAACTTCCATTAAGGTTTGTGGCATAATGTGTGATCTCCGCATGTGCTTGGTTCAGATTTCCACATGTGCATATCATAGAAGCATGTAATAAATTGTTGAGTTCATTGTTCCAGACAATTTTGTAACTGAACTAATAATCGGCTCATGTAATAGCTCCTTAAGACCCTAAGCAAGCTTAAAGCTTGTAAAGTGAAAAACCCTTAAGCTAAGTATTGGTGCATCTTTGGTCCTAGTCCTTTTATGAAATCCCTCAGTCTGAGAACAGTGAGGGTTGTTCTAGTTTATATGAACTTTATTACTATTATTTTGTAGTAAATAGAAGCCATATGCTTAAACTTGGGAAAATTTTGTGGTTATTTGATTATGAAATGTGAGCTGCAGGCCAGTCCCTTTTCACATTAAACTTTTGGACTGGTATTAATTAATGATAAATAAGGAAGATTCTGGTAATTATTTTTTATCATATTGTTGCATATCGGAAGTTGCTTATCTAAACTTAGAGAACGATGGTACGCAAGTGTTAAATTGATCTAAGGAAATTTTATTTTACTGATGGGCAAAAAAGAGCTTGATTTTCATTTATCAATTCTATGTCACAAACTTTATCACAGGAGAATATGTCTTGTTGAAAATTTTATAATAGAAGGGCCAGAACTAGACAGTACAGTGATTCTGAAAAAGGACTGGTATGGGGGCTCCTTGCAGACTCAGTGGAACAAATCTTAGTTGCCACAAGTCGGAGCAGATGCTTTAGTGGATTTGGGTGTGGGTACAGAGAAACATGTCTCTCAAAAAAAATTTAATATGAAAATACTAAGAAGACTGGAGAGGGGATACGTTTCAGAAGCAGGTACGCTACCCTAAATGGAAATTCCAGTCTACTAATGGCCAAATATGATGGCCCATCTGAACATGAGACCAATCAACCAACCTATTATCTGTCTATGACATTTGAATCTTGCACAAAGGTGCTGATTTAGGTGCTCAGTGGCTTACATGCTTGACCCTAGTACCTCATTGCCCCTCTAAATGGCTGGGTAAACCTGAATGAAACATGAACATGTTTTATAATGTTTTATCGGAAGATCTAACATTGTTTTCCTTTTCCTTCATTAAGCTAAGCATTACATAGTAGCTATATTGTGCTTATAGTCACTTCATAATGAATTTTCGATTGATTGTATTACTTTTTATTCAAGGTAAATTACCTTGATTGAATTGGCTAAAGATTTCGCAGTATTACTAGCTGTAACCTTTAATATGTGAGTTCTTGCATACAGAGGTTTTGATGATGAAATGAGAGCCGTTGTTGCAAGAAACCTTGAAGGCAGGGGAATTAAATTGCACCCTGGGACAAATTTGTCCGAGGTATATTTTCCTTTAAGAAGATTGATTTAACTCGTCTTTACCCTTTCCTTCTGCATCTTCTTCTTCTTCTTTTTTTTTCACTACTTTAAAATGAAACCCTTTGTTGATGTTAGTTGAGTAAAACAGAAGAAGGCATAAGAGTTCTGACCGACCATGGAGATGAAATTATGGCGGATGTTGTTTTATTTGCCACAGGTATACTTCTATTTCACTCTTGTTATATAAATATTCTCAAAAATAATTTGGAGGGATGCAATGAAAAAACAAAATTTGGCTATTGTTGTGTCAAAATTTTAAAAATAATGGATTCTTACAGCTAGAGTGCGGAATGAGTAATATATAAAGAAAATGTTCCTCTTGGAAAATTTTAAATGGCTAAATCTGAAACTTAGACATGGTAATCATCCTTGAAGGTTTTCAAGATAACAATTTGAAGTTTTGCAGATGCTTTTTCATCAAGAAGTCCATTCTTCTTGGCATCAAACGCAGAAGTTGAGAGCCTACACAAGCACATAATGGCATAGACTAAGCCAATACTATATTGAAGAATTTTAAATAAAAAGTTAAGCTAAAATTGTTATTTACTCTTTTAAAAATTGTATGATAAGATTAGAAGCTAACCAATCCATGCATTTAAATTATAATGTTTCTTACATCCTAGGTTTCCTTCTGAAAGATGTATTATGGCATGTATCTGAATAATATGGGTTGGAACTGACTGAGAAACTGAGCTTACCTCGTTTCTTTTTCATGCTTAATGGCATGTACAATATCTTGAATTCTATTTCCTATTTTGCAAAAATTGTCAAGCAATTTTTTTGTGGAACCCTGTAGTATATATACTCAGAGGAAATATGATTTGCCACCTCTAATTTTTCATAGATTTTCTTGAATATATATTTTCCCAAGTCCTGTTGTTGACATGCTTGCACTTATTTGTTGTTAGCAATTCACAGAATATCATTACTTTTACCTTAAATATCAAAAGAAGTCAGAGTTACTTAATAAAAATATTGGTCTGTAGAAATGCAGATATTATCTGCCCATCCTTCATATCGGTGGGGTTCACAATCATGTATCCTTAGCAAACCTGTACCAAAGATGGTTATTTTGAACTTCAGTATGTACGGTAGACTTTTGGAAAGGAATTGATACTGATGGAAGAATATTGGTGGAATATGAATCGTAAAGTCGTGCTCAAGGTTCTTGATTCCATCTAGAGAAAATACCAACTCATGAGATACGGTTAAATTCCTATTTTCTAAACAATTAAGTTTCACCTTCTTATTGCTAACTTGTTAATTGTTTTATAGTCTTGGCGCAAATAATTTCTTTCTTCGTTTTTAGGTTTTATTATTAGACTGCATATTCCTAGCATTTTGCATTGAAGTCAACTTTCTAGTCTTTTTTGAGCTATATGTGATCATAAATAAACCCATCCTCCAGATGTGAGTTCATTTAGGCCATCGTGTAAACATTGTCTGCATGTATAGCTGGTGATCTTGAATGGCTTCAACCATATTAAATACAGATGTAAAAAGCTGTGTCCAGCTTTTCAGTTTTGCTTTCCAAGTTACAGTGCAACTGGTTTCTCGTTGACGTTAACTAGAGTTGTTCTGGTTTAGGAAGTGACATGTACTGTCGGTTTCTCCTTTGACAGGGAATTCTTGCATTGTGCGAACCTTAATTCTATTATTGTTCGCATCCATTCTTTGCATAATTACTTTAAGACAGCACTATATGAACCTAAAACTTCAAATTAGAGGAAATAGCCATCTCCATCTTCTGGTGATGTGATATGATGTTTGCTATGACAGCATTCATGATAAGGCTGATTGTACAGTGGTGACCAATTGCAATTTTTTGAGTGCTACTTTCTTAAAAATTGATGCATGTCCTGTGACTGGAATAAGGTTTAACATTTACAGTAATGTTTAGACAGTTCATTTAATTTTCTGTGCATCTATTTTTCAAATAAATGATATAGAGGAAGTAGAAATTTTCATGGGAAGACACTCAACCATTGACAAGAGGAGGTATGGAGGTGGCGCCGTGGTGAGGAAGCTGTTAGAGTGGTGTTTGTGAAGCAATGAATGATGAAAGGAGGGTTGTATTTTTCTGTTTTCTTCCTCTTATTTTATTATATTTTCCCTTTTTCTATTCTCTTTTTTGTTAAGAGGGATGCTGAGGGCTACTGCAGGCAGTAATTGTGGTGGTTTTGCTGCTACCAATGTTCCTAGCCTGCAACACCACTAAGGGTGGTGGTTCTGCTGTCACTGGTGTTCTTACAACACTACGGAGGATGGTGGTTCTGTTGCTGTCAGTGGTGCCTGCAACAACACTGGTGGTGGTGGTGGTTCTGCTGCTGCCATTGGTGCAGCGGTGATTGTGGTCAGGCACTTGCCTTGTGCCTAGGTGCTGAGTGCCCCACTTGGCTGCTCACCTCATCTCTTGGTTATTTTAAAACCCTGCTTCTGAGCATGATACATGATGCTTGAATGTACACAGGATTTTGTTTAACTAAATCCCTGTGATGGATATCAAATACACTCTGTCGGGAAGCAATATCTAAACCAAGAATTTTAGGAATCAATGCAGCGTCCAAACTTGTAGCAACTCTACTATGTTTGACTCCTTGATAAATTGTTGATGCTTTTTGATACTCAGAATGATAGGTTACTGTATTAAACTTGTTGCCAGCATGTACTTTTGCTCTTATTTCTTATGCCATTTTGTTGTGTGTTGAACCAACTGGTTGTTGCTCCTTTCATGAGGTTTCCTTTGTGCCAATCCTTCTTTTAGTTCACAAGTTCTGGCAATGTTGAATTCGTGAGTCTAAGCCTGCTTTTGTGTTTACCATAAATACCGGGAATCTCATCAATATTTATGAATCCCCCTCTCCCACCCCTCCTTTGTTCCCATTGTTCTGTTGTACCAAAGTGCATATTTGAAATTCTAAAATAATTCATGTAACATTCTGCTTGTGCGTTACTTGTTTTGGGGATTGCAGGAAGGAGTCCAAACACAAAGAGGTTGAACTTAGAGGCTGTTGGTGTTGAGGTTGATAAAACGGGAGCTATAAAAGTTAGTTGCTTTTTTTCATACTATGATGATAAGTACTGGATTCATATAGTAGTTAATGTGCGAGGCTTCTTTTTTTTCAAAGAATAAAAATAAAGAAAACATAGCACTATTATGATAACGGAAGATGTTACTGGATTGTTTTGTTTGGGCTCATGGGTTCTTAACAAGAAGATGCACCTTTTGAGCTAACCATTGTCTTTTTCTGCATTTGTAGGTTGACGAGTATTCTTGTTCTTCCGTCCCCAACATATGGGCTGTTGGTGATGTTACAAATCGAATGAACCTCACACCTGTGGCATTACTGGAAGGAACTTGCTTTGCTGTATGTTGTCTGCCTGAGGCTTTATAAGTTATCATAATTGGATTTGAAGGAGATTTGCTTCTTCATGATATTAGCCTTGAAATAATTAATTGTGGTCTATGGGTTGCAGAAAACTGTATTTGGTGGACAGCCAACCAAACCTGATTACAATTTGTACCTTCTGCTGTGTTCTGGTAACTGGTCTCTTCCTATTCTCACTCTGCCACGTAAAAATCCATCCTTTGTTAATTTATTTTATCTATTTATAATTCAATGTTTTTTTCAGCATCACTTCTGCTGTGGCTAATGCGTTCACCATGTAACCCTTGCATACCAAGAGAAAATAACTCAGGAAAGATAGGGTAAACACATCCCACACTTTCAAAAAGTTACCAAACATTCCAAGACTAAATGGAGATTGATGTTTTGAGTGAGAGACAATATGTTGATTAGTTGAGAGGGACATTTTCTTCTGCTTCCTAGCGAAGGAATGGTTTCCTGAAGATATTAAATGTGGTAGATTCACAGGTGTGAGTGTTTTAGATCTGAGTCAAAACATGTAACAACGATCGTTATTATCTGCATATCTTGTAATAGTTGTTATCTTTTTTACCATCACCTGTTTTGAGTGAGAGGCAATATATCAATTTTGTTCAAAGGGACATTTCTTCTCCTTCATGGTGTAGGAATGGGTTCTTGAATGTAAGCGTTTTAGATCTGAGTCGAAGCAAGGACCATTATTATTTTTATCAATCTTAATGTCTTGTGATAATTGTCATCATCTTTTTGACTATCAACTGTTAGCTTGGTTGGTAGGCTGGCACCTCTCTCCTAAGGGCTTTCCCTTGGAGGATGTCAGGGGTACAAATCATGCATATTGCTCAAAAGATGGTTATCTCCTTTTTTTTTTTTGTACGAATGACATATTTGCTTTCTATTTCAAGTTTAAATAATTTATAGATACTCCATATATCTTTTTTTTTTTTGTATTGCTATAGAGAGATTATTGTAGAATATTTTGAGTCCGATTTCTATTATTTTCATACTCATGTTATCATAGGCAATCCTTGTTCCTTCTTAATCATTAGTCTACAACTCAACTCATCTAAGCCTTTTTCCAACTACATGGGGTCGGCTACATGAATTTGCTTCCTCCACTCTGCTCTATTCACAATCTGACATTCAAATTACAAATAGTTATATCTTTTTTAATTATTTCTGTCCATGTTAGTTTAGGTCTATCTCTATCTCTATCCTTACCATGAATTGTTAAAAGATCACTCTTTCTAACTGGAGCATCTAAAGGTTTACGTTGTATATGTCCAAACCACCGTAATCGATTTTATCTCATTTTATCTTCAATTGGGGCTACTCCTATCATTTCTCTTATATGTTATTTTTTAATTCTATCTTTTAAAATTTTACCACATATTCATCTTAACTCCTTAACTCCTTAATCATTAGTAAATTTTAAATTGTCCCAAATATATATTCACTTAATTTCCTCCATTTTCCTTTTTTTTCCCCCCAAAAGTCTTCTATGTTGCATAGATTCCAATTCCTATTTTGTTATATCATGCTTGCATCAAGTCATGCATTTTTTTCAACAATTAGAACTTTCCATGTCCAAAATCATGGAAATTAATATGAAAACTAGTGAAAGCATATGTTTTCCATATAATTCATTGTAAGCTTCCATGTCCCACAGTTTCTCACATCTATTTCCCTTCCTATTTTAAGTTTCTCACACTTTAAGATGCATTATGTTTTTGGTTAACCAGCAGGGCTATATCTTCACAACAACAGCAACAACGACAAAAGAATGGGGCGACTTGCATTCTAAATTGTAGACATGATCGAAATTCTTCTCATGCAAATCAATGTGGATTGTGGGAGATGTTTGGTGTCAAACCTTTTTTTGGCAGTGTGGTTAATATGAAACTTTTGGAGGACAGATAATTTGTGGATTTCTATTATTCACCAATTATTCTCCTTGGATTTTCGTATTTTTCTTTTGTGCACAGTGTCTTGTAGCTCTGTTGTCAAAAATGGTCAAAATGATTGCAATGAAATCCTTAATAAATCTACAAATTAGTTATGCAACATGACCTTGCATTTTCACTCCTACAGACAGCACCTTCAAGCCTTATTGATGCGGTGTTAGCAATATAATTTTATCTAACTGTCATCAGATTCAGTCTAAACAAAGATGCATTGCTGAATACATTAAATTCCTTTCAGATTATATTTTACTGTAAAATTAAATTTCTGTTCAGATTGTTGAACCTATGTTGTGGAGATACCTTATTCTTTTAATCATATTATACTCCCAAAGGTCATGTAGTTATATGATTTTATTCCTTAATGTTTAATGATGTGATTGTGACATGAAACATTTTACTTGTTTGTTAGCATACCGCCACTCTCCGTAGTGGGCCTCAGTGAACAACAGACTATTGAGCAAGCCAAGAGTGATGTTCTGGTTTATACATCAACATTCAATCCAATGAAGAACACAATTTCTGGGTGGGTATAATGGATCAGAAGACCACTGTTTGTCAAGAAAAAAGAGAGAAAAGATGAGAATTTTTTAAAATGTTTTACGTACATCATGTTTTAGTTTCTGGTCTTTAGCCTCTTCTTATTGAATATCATTTTCATTGTCATCATATGTTCACTCCTGAAATCACCTAAGGAATTGAAATATATCATAATTAATAATGAATTGCATGAACATGTGTTGTAACCGTGTTTTAATGGTGTAGCATTGTATAGGAACGCACAATCTAAATTTTTGGGTGAATTTAATGCATTATACATGCATGGCCAACGCAAGTACAAATGTTTGTGGCTATAGTTTCTTGGTATAACATGTGTGTAGGCATCATGCATCCATTTTCTTGCAGACTTCCACAAAAACTTCCTAATCCTAAGTTTTTGTATTAATTACTTCTCTATCCTATGTATATATTAGTATTACTGGTGAATGTCTCATTGTTTTGGTCTGGTTTTTCATTTTATCAGAAGGCAAGAGAAGACGGTTATGAAGTTGGTTGTTGATTCTGAGACTGATAAAGTATTTGGTGCATCAATGTGTGGTCCTGATGCACCTGAGATTATGCAGGTAACTTTCCATGACTGGAACATTTGTTTAATTGGTTCCAGCATTTCGATATTTTCTAGAGTAATCATCTTCTGAACATAGATCCTGTTCCAAACACCATGGCTGTAGTTTCTTCCTATGGTAATATGTGGTAACAAAGTGATGCCCTCCTTTCTGTATGTTATCTTGGGTACTAATTTCGTTAGCTGCATGGCATTGTTTTATTGTTGTACTCAGGGTGTTGCTGTTGCACTCAAGTGCGGAGCCACTAAATCACAATTCGATGCCACGGTAAGCCAATTTCTTCTACCTAAATTTCCTGCATTTTAGGTATCCAGGGAAAAAGACAAGCCACATTTAGAAGAGTCATGCCATAATATCCTTTGACCCATCATGGAGCTTGCCACCTGATACTTTTATCATCAGTCATGAAACTTCATCCAGGTGGCAGTTGAATCTCTCTTAAAATACTCAAACTTTTGGGGCTCGTTTGTTTTCTAATATAGGCCTGTTTGGCTGTGCAAGATAATGACGTTATATGGGTCTTGCACGTTCAGTCTGTTGAGAAATCAGCCTTGTTCTTTTCCCTGACTTGAGTGATTTAAATGACTGGATGAGAGTTTAGACTTTTTACCTGTTTCTTTCAGTATTTGGTTTCAATTAGTTTGGGATTAAGGCTTATTTGGATTTGGTTGGACTGGGCTTAGACTTTTTCATGGGTTTCTTTCGGTCCAATTATTTTGTGCGTGGATTGTTGTATGATTTCATTTGCTGTTACATTATAAATTCTGCTGTCAATGGCAGGTGGGAATCCACCCCTCCGCTGCTGAAGAATTTGTGACAATGCGGTCTTTGACAAGCGTGTTGCAGCTGGAACTAAACCAAAGACGAACTTGTAAGGGAGAAATTTCTTCTCCAGAAAAATATTGCAGTTCTTATTTTACTTATCGCACAAAAATAGTTTTATCCGGTGTTTTTAAATCTATCTGGCCCTGTAAGTTGAGATATATGCAAAGAAGTTTTAAGGTTATTCATTATATAGGTTGCAGGATTAGTCGACAGTGTTGCTAAAAAAAAAAAATATATATATGTATGTATGTTTGTACGGAGAATATGAAATGACTCTTATATAGGAGTCTTCCCATGGATCGGCGATGGTTTGAAACATTTTCTATTCTGAAGTCTTTAGAATTAACACCAATATTGGTTCTGTATAAGTTGGAACATCATTCTTTATCTAGCTGTAGGAGTTTGACAATGGTTTGAAACATTTTCTATCCCCATGTTTAGAACTAACCCTACCATTGGCTTCTGAATGAGTTGGAACAGCATTCTTCTCCCAGCACTTTTGGATAGGGCTAGAAAGATTGCTATTAGGTGTGGTCATAAAACACCCATTGGTATCGATTAAGGTACACGTTCCTGAGACATCTCCTTGAAAGCATGGGACCTGTTGTGGAATTCATGCTCGGAGCTCAAGCTCCATTGAGTTCAAAGTGATGAAGCCATGGTATGTACCCGATTGGTAATCTCACTAATTATTTGCATTTGCTTGCAACTTGCTATGATAGATTTTTTAACTTTGTCCAGCTGTTTATGGGAATGAAACCAGGTTATAAATGAATTTGGGAAGTTTTAGCGATAACAAATCCATTGGCTTACATGCCTTGGATGGCCTTGTGCAATCCAGCAGGATATGTTGTAAGGCGACAGGAAAGCGTAAAAGATACAGGCGGGGGGCTAAGGCTATATTCTCACAAGATTTATATGAATAGTTTTTGAGTGGGCTAGCAACTGAGCATAAACTTTTTTTTTTTTTTTGAAAAAAAGAAAAGAAAAGATATAACTCAAACCGGTTTTTCTCTCAAATAGAACCAAATTAAGACGGTTGAGACGAGGTTATCAGCCCCGTGACACCCTGGTAGGCGGTAGCTCAGCTTTCTCGCGTGATGTTCAGCTGCCAGCGTTAGCGTTATAACGTGGCCTCAACTGAACGTGGCCATGATCCGTCACAGCCAAGGTCATGTTCGTGTTTCACTTTCTGTTGTGCTGCTGCTATCGACTTGGTGGCGGGTCGTCTCCACCGAAGGACCTCGTGGCTCGTGGCGGCCAAGGAGTCCGAAATGCGTTTCGTGGGAACCGTCGGATTCTGCTTCACGCCTCTTGGCATCATCCATTCGCATTGTATTGTGAGGCGATGGCCTAATAAAGCACCAGTTTCCTCTTTCAGCAAGCAGCGTCCGTTAAAGAGTCAGACTTCGACGATGCCGTGTTTGCTTATTTATTTATTTAATTTATTTTATAACCTTCGGCACGGTCAAATTTGAAAAGTCAACTTTCCTGCCCTCATAAAATTCTCTCTATCGGGTCAGAGAGACTGGAAATGTTTGTTAGAACTGGAAGTTCAAGCGGCCACTGGTCCCGGGAGAGCAGAGCAGGTCCGAGGTTCATTGGATCATTAGATGGCTCAATGCAGCATGCTAATTTTCCTGTAAAATTCGGGGGCACATATTAGTTTTAGTGGTCAGGGTTGACAGACACGCAGCTACACAATTTATATCATACAACCATTGCGGTTGCACCTAACTCTCACGCACTAATAAATGGGCTCCAAATGAAGTGTTTTCTTTGACCAAACGCCAGTTTTTATTGAAGCAGCTATTTATAACTTTCCATTTTGAATATTACCAAATTAAGTGTTCCTGCAAGTGTGCTTTTTTACTTCTTCCTCTTCCTTCCTTCCTTCTTAACGAGGGGGAGGGAAAACAAACAAACAAACAAAAAAAAAATTGAATGACAAGAAGAAAATTGGGCAGAGCTCTGATCCAATTGTGTCCCCACTACACAGTTAGTTTGAATAAATTGCAGTATGGCCGCGTACTTTCAGTCCAGATGGGAGCGCCAACTTTTGCCCCCTGGGTTCGCGGTCAGTGGTTGGTTGTTGGGCCAGGCGACAGACAATACATGCATACAGCTCCACCCTCACTTATATCCATCCAACCAAAACTCTTGCCTCCCGACTCCAGCTTGCATTCGACTCCGAATATTTTCTCTCTTTCTTTTACTTCAACATGACCACACGGTCACGAGGACTCGATGTCTCTCAATCTCGCGTGACCAATAGATTTAGTTGGGAAGTTGGCAGAGATACGAATGCATTTAAAAAAAAAAAAAAAAGAAGGCCGATCGATGCCTTCGCCTCTCCCTACAAATACGCCCTCCCCACAAGACACCAATCCGCCAGCCCCCAATTAACCAGCATCGATCGAAGCCCTCCCCTCCCCTCCCTTTGCTTGCAAACCATCATCATTAATACATAATAAAAGAAAAAAGAAATAGATTAAAGTAACGCTCTCGCCCCCTCTCTTTATCTTATCAGTTCAGTACTCTCGATCTATCTCATGGATCTGTTGCTGGCGACATCCATCATCCTTCTTCTTCTCTCCTCTTTCTTATTCCTTGCATGGAGAGCCTTTGACAGTAGGAGGAACCAGAACTGCTACCTCCTGGACTACATTTGCTTCAAGGCGTCCGACAGCCGCAAGCTCTCCACCGAGATCAGCGGCGACATCATCCTCCGCAACGAGAACTTAGGCCTCCCCGAGTACAAGTTCCTCCTCAAGGTCATCGTCAACTCCGGCATCGGCGAGGAGACGTACGGCCCCAAGAACATAATCGACGGGCGCGAGCACTCACCGACCTACGAAGATGGCATCTCCGAGATGGATGACTGCTTCAACGCCATTCTCGACGAGCTGTTCCTCAAGTCGGGCTTCGCCCCCTCGGACATCGACATGCTGGTCGTCAACGTCTCCATGTTCTCCCCCTCCCCTTCCCTCGCGTCGCGGATCATGCACCGCTACAAGATGCGGGAGGACATCAAGGTGTTCAACCTCTCCGGAATGGGTTGCAGCGCCAGCCTCATAGCAATCGATCTCGTCAAGGACGCGTTCAAGACGCACAGGAGGATGCTCGCCGTGGTGGTCACGTCCGAATCCATCAGTCCCAACTGGTACTCGGGCAACGACAAGTCCATGATGCTCGGCAACTGCCTCTTCCGCTCGGGTGGCTGCTCCATTCTTCTCACCAACAACCCCTCGCTGAGGCACCGCGCCAAGATGAGCCTCAAGTGCCTCCTCCGCACCCACATCGGTGCAAGCGACGAGGCCTACGGCTGCGCGATGCAGAAGGAGGACGACGTCGGCCGCATCGGGTTCCACCTTAGTAAGAGCCTCCCCAAGGCGGCGGTGCGGGCCTTCTCGGAGAACCTCCAGAGGCTGGCTCCCCAAGTCCTCCCTCTGAGGGAGCTCGTTCTTTACATTGCTCGGGGTGTACTTCGACAGATGCAGGTCGTCAGCAGCCGCAGCAAGGACCCGACGACGGCGGTGAGACTAGTGAACTTCAAGGCGGGGGTCGAGCATTTCTGCCTCCACACCGGGGGTCGGCGGTGATCGAAGGGGTGGGGAGGAGCCTAGGCCTCACGAAGTATGACCTGGAGCCGGCGAGGATGACGCTGCACCGGTGGGGGAACACGTCGGCTAGCAGCCTGTGGTACGTGTTGGGCTACATGGAAGCCAAGAAGAGGCTAAGGAGGAGGGACAGGGTGCTGATGATAAGCTTTGGGGCTGGATTCAAGTGCAACAGTTGCCTCTGGGAGGTGCTAAGAGACTTGGAGGATGGTGGTACTGTGTGGGCTGACTGCATCCAAAGCTACCCTCCTCAAACCCTTGGCAACCCCTTCATGGAGAGGTACGGTTGGATCAACCAGGAGTAGTAATTAAGCTCCATCCATTTCCATGCATTGCATCTTCGATCTTCTAAAACTCATTTTTCCTTTTTTTTTTTTTAATATTATTCTCCTCTTTCTTTCTTTGATGTAGTTTTTGGGATCAAGATAATATATATAGCTCATGATCGAGTTCATGTTGCATTTGCATGGCATGGCCTTTGTTGTTGATTTGTTTCATAGTTGGAAACAAAATAAATAAAGTTGTACCATTTGGTCTATCAAAATGAATAAACGAATAATTTACTCTATATATATATTCCATTGGTTGCCACTGGAACTCCTCGATACGTGTTAACCTGTGAGTCAATAAACTTAACAAAACAGCAGCTAGGGTCGATGATGCTAGCTGTTTTGTTGGTAACAGCAGCTCGTTGCATCAGGGTCTCATAATAATAATAATAATAATAATAATAATAATAATAATAATAATAATAATAATAAAATAGCGCAACCCACGAGGACGGGTCCATGATTTTTAAATTGAGAAATGAATGCTGGGTTTGATAAATGAATGCTAGGTTTGATAGCACGTGGCACTGAGCGGTGAGTACGTGTGCTCAGCCCGGACCCGGACAAGCTGTCTCCAAAACAGGGCAGCCGGTTGACGTATGACTATCATGAGAGCACATAACCCTCACTTATTTCCTTGTCTACCGATCACTGTTGCTCCTCCTCCTCTTTCTTCTTCTTGATGCACTACATGCATGCCACCTTCTCTTATATGAAAATTTAACGATGGAAATTAAATAAGGTGATGAATTTCACTGGAGGGATCTCTACTAAAAATTTACGGTACAATCGAACAAGGATAAGAATTATTGATGTGGCTGGTAAGTGCTATGTATAAAGTTAACGGTCAAAAATTATTCAGACAGCCTCTGCTCCAAATGGCCCTGCTCTAGGCAACTCCACTTCCGAGCAGCCCCCGGCTCCAGGCAACCCCATTTTCGAGTGGCCCCTGCTTCAGGCGGCTCCTGCTTCAGGCGATCCCGATTCCAGACAGCCTTTGCTCTAGACGGCTCCTGCTCCAAGCGGCCCCACCTCTAAGCGGCCTCACTTCCAGGCAACCCTGGCCCCAGGCTGCCTCAGCTCCAGATGGCCCCTGCTCCAGGCATCCCCGGCTTCGGGCATCCCTACTCCGGGCGGCCCCTGCTCCAAGTGGCCCTTGCTCCGGGCGGCTCCAGCTCCAGACGGCCTTGCTTCTGGCCCCTGCTCCAAGCGGCCCCGCTTCCAGATGGCCCCAGTTCTGGGCAGCCCCTGCTCCAGGCGGCCTCGGCTCTAAGCGGCCCTGCTCTGGGCGGCCCTTGCTCTGAGCGGCCCCTACTCCAAGTGACCCCGGATCTAAGTGGCTCCGGCTCCAGGCGGCTCCGCTTCTAGGATAATCTTCGGCTTCTCAGGCAAGCCTTTGTTTCTATCCAGGCCGAGCCCACTAACCACCACTGCCTCACGTATGTCTAATAAGACAAGTTCTATGACTCTAGCACAAGCCTAAAAATTCATCATTCATCATGAAGTTTTAATGATATGGATCAGATGAGCCCTAGAAAGTCATCATCCGCCGTAAAAAGTATCAGTCATCCAGTTCAGACAAGATGGATTTCTACTAATTCCAACATCCCATTCAAAAGTCAAGGTTCATCATAAGATTTTAGGGCTTCTCAAGCAAGCTTCTCAGAACCCCATGCATAATCCATCATAAGGTGCTGCATGGCTCATTTTTCCATGAAAAGACAAGAGCTACGTGTATCTATAAAAGAGGTAAGAGGGACCTTTAGCCAATGTATGAACACTTAAGCACTAAAAGAGTTCAAGGGTCTTCCGCTGAACTCCATCTCTATCGAGCTTCCTCAAGCTCACGGCTGTAATTCTGATTACTAACTTGAGCATCGAGGATCCCCACTGGAATATCTGGTTTCAGGACTTCTTGCTTATCTCGGTGCCGAGGTGAAGTTTTCTTCAACCAACTGATGGTACGACCACTAACATTCAGGGATGCTAGCTCAAGGTGATCAGGCATCAACAGATTGGCGCGCCTGATAGAGAGCCGGTGATGCTAAAGGAAAGGATAACCTCACAATTCCAAGTAGCAAGTTGCCTCTTCTTCAAACAATCATGATGGTGACGCATGTTCAGGAGAGTTCCTCCAGCCATGCTGGGGGGCATCCCCATCATACTGAGTAGTCAAAGGCTAGACTCACTACTCCTTTATCACCACCAGTCCCTACTACTCCTCAAGAATAATTGGCCATCCTTACACAACAAGTCCAAGCTCTTGTTGGGGTAGTTCGAGAACTGTTGGAGCAGCATCCAAGGGAAGTTCGGCAACAACCTGGACACCCCATACCGCTCGCGGCGGTTGCACCAACTAGTCATCAATCTACTCACCGGGGACCTTCTCTGAAGAAGCATCGCAACCGCCATGCTCCGTCCAGATTCCACCACCAGGACATCACCGAGGGGTCATGGTCGCCCGACCGCCTCTCAGATGGTCCCTCTCTCAAGCGATGATGGGGAAAGAAGCCCGAAGGGACACGTCGCCGGCAGCACTACCGCTCTCCTTCCATCCTCTGAATCAACAAGTGAGGACCTCATCGATCAGATGATGAGGCGATTGGAAGAGCATGATCGGCGGCTGAAAGAGCTCAGCCGAAGGCTTAACAATCGGCCAGGGGTGGATTATGATACTCGTCCATCCCTTACTCATCGAATTATAGAAGAACCTGTCCCCAACATGTTTTATCTCCCCCAGCTGGATCCTTATGACGGCACTATAAATCCTTATGACGAGAAACCCCCGAGGCAGTTTTCTAAGGACCTCGATAGCCCCGCAATCATACGGATACCCCTGGGCTGACCAAGAAACCTCCGAGGCAGTTTAAGTCCTATGACAATCTAACAGCCTCGAGTCAAACTCCAAGGCCAGACGAGAAACCCTCGAGGCAATTTTCAAAGGACCTCGGCGGCCCCGCGATCATACGGATACCCCTGGGCCGGCCAAGAAACCCCGAGATGGTTCAAGTCCTATGACAATCCGATGGCCCTGAGTCAAACTTCCGGGCCAGACGAGAAACCTCTGAGGCAGTTTTCAAAGGACTTCGGTGGCCCCGCGATCCTACGAATACCCCCGGGCCAGTCAAGAAACCCCCGAGATGGTTCAAGCCCTATGATAATCTGGTGGCTCCGAGTTAAACTCCCAGATTGGATGAGAAACCCATAAGGTAGTTTTTAAAGAACCTCGGCAGCCCCATGATCATACGGATACCCCTGGACCGGCCAAGAAACTCCCAAGGCGGTTCAAGTCCTACGACAATTCGGCGGCTTTGAGTCAAACTCCTGGGCTGAACGAGAAACTCTCAAGGCAGGCGACCCCAGTCCTAGACAATCCCAGTCTTCAACTGACTCAAAATCAGACATCTAAGCAGCCAAGAGACTCCCAAAGCGACTTTTTGGGATAGTGATCAGCATCGATATTAAAGGGACACTCCAGCAAAGACCAAAAGGTAAGGATAAGTCTAGATGCTCCTATGAGGTCCGCACATCTAAGTACCGAGTCTCCAAGTATATTTGGGGGACCGAAGAGGTGTCTTATCAAATCAAAAGGCTAAAGCCAGGACTTGACCATCAAAAGGCCAAAACACTATAAACAGATAAGAATATTATGTTTGATAAGATTACTTTTTTCATTAAAACATGATAATGTCATACAAAAGACCGACACTAGTCGGGTTACAAAATGTAAGGAAAAAGGAAAAAAGACAAACTCTAAAGCTCGGCGGGTCCTGGTCTACCTTCAGCACCATCATTCTCCGGACCCTCCTCCTCTTCATCCCGAGGCTGGAAGTGTTCAAGGTTGCTTAATTTGAAGGCCCGGGCTAACCTCCTCTTGTACCGCTCGAAGCCTTGAGCAAAAGCATCAAGGGCTGCCTCACTAAATTTCGAGGCAAAATTTGAAGAACCTTTATACCGCTCCACAGCCTCTCGAGCTTGGAGTTCCGCAGTGGCCATTTTCTCCGTGGCCTGAGCCTCGGCGGTAGCTATCTTCTCCCCTAGCTCGAGCCTCGATGGTGGTTACTCTTTCATCAGCTTGGCCCTCGGCAGCATTCAGTTCTTCCATGACCTTTCGAACTTATGCCTCAGCAGTGGTCATCCTATCCCATGTAACCCAGGAGTCCAACTCCGTAATAGCCTGCTTCTCCATGGCAGCCCAAGCTTCAGATTTGGTAGTATCAGCTCTATTCTTGGCATGTTCCACTTTGTGGAGAGCCTCTGCCAATTTTTCCTCAGTCGGCCCCAGCCTCGACAAGACGTTTGCCAGCTTGACCTCGGCAACTCAGGCCCTCCTTTCAGTTTCTTCTGCCTACTCTTGCACTGCACGACTTTCCTCCTAGGCGGCCCGCAGTTCACCGATCATCTTTAGCTCTTGGGTTTTATCTCGGCCAATTCTTTGGCTAGGTCCCCCTCCCGGGCCTTTGCGGTGGCTAAATCGTCCCGAACAATGAAAAGGCTATTGGACATCTGCATCAACTGACTAATTAGAATTCAAGTCATAATCGAAACAAAGAAGAATCAAGATGGTAGTTTTACCTGGACTGCGATAGTAAAGAGAGTATCGAACAACTCTTCACTTGATAAGCGGCGGAGCATTGCCTGAAACTTGGAAAGAATTGCAAAGCCCAAAACAGATTCAGACAGCCGGCTCCTTGGAACGTTGATGGGGAGCATTTCTTCTGGCATCGATTGAGGAGTCGATGGAAAATCTCTTCAACTTTCAAGGATGCCTCAACTCTCACCTTTGGAACTGACTCACCCGTCTGCTCAGTGGCAGCTGGGGACTCACCTCTCACTAGTCCCTCCTCGGCCTCAGCGGGTGAGATTTCCGTGGCTGGTACCTTGGTGGGAGAGGGCGCTGTGGCGGGCATCTCGATAGGAGGCTCCTCTATCAGCACGACCATGGGGAGATCAATAGGAGGCTAGGTCAATCTACCCGGCTCCCCCTGACGAGGTTTCTTGGGAGCCGCTCCTGCTGCATTATCGACGGCCTCTTTTCTTCTTCGAAGACCTGCCACTAGGAAATCAGGAGAAAATTTCATGGCTGCACAAAGAGACAAGAGTCAGCCTCAAAAAAAAAGGAGAGAGAAGAAGGTGAAAAGGAAAAATGAAAAGTATAATGCTCACCGGGTGTCGATGGCAGCGACACCGGCGTTGAGGCGATCTCACGGAGGTTGTCCTCCGATAATAGTTCTTTAATAGGAGGGATGATGATAGACATCAAGACCTTAAAGAATTCTTGGTCCCTCTCTTTGATGGATGAATTCTTATTGGGGCTAGTGTCGGGACTGCCCTAATTCATCTCCACCCCATCTACATGCGCGTAGAAGAATCGGGATTTCTAGTCCTTGACTTTGGAAGGAAGGCCGAGTTTTAGGGTTCTTTTGGGCCTGGAGGCAAAACTTCACCATCTGGATTTATTGGGACTGCGGAGTCTATACAAAGCCCTAAACAAAGAGACTCAGGCAAAAACACCATAAAAATGGCACAGTACTAGAAAGGAGTAAATAATCCGAATGGAGTTCAGAGATAGTTGAGCTAGAATAATATCATACCTCTTCAAGACTGCAAGAAAGAAGGGATGAAGTGGAAGGCGAAGCCCACTCTTAAAAAACTCATCATACAAGGCAACCCTACTAGGCCGGATAGAAGTCACCCTATCGTTAGGACTGGGGAGGGAGAGGTGAATACTATTGGGTATCTCATACCGGGCCCTAAGATTCTTCATTCTTTGGGAGGTCATGGTCGAGGCTATCCCCGTTGGGCCGGCCGATTTAGAAAAGGTAACCGAAGGAAATGCCTCATGGCTAGATGATGAAGAGGAGGCCCTAGGGGAAGGAGAAGGAGGACGAACCCTTGATGGTAAGGAAGGAACTCTAGATGGTTCCTGGGTCACAGTCGCCGGAATGCCGCGAATGGATATACCACTGAGGGCCCAGCACCGTGCTTGGAGGATCTCATCCTGAGAGGGTTCGATCATGGGACCCTTACCTTTTCTATCGTGACTGGAATCCATGAGAAGAAAATAAAGGATGCGGAAAAGGTGAAGAGAACTGACCTGAGGACCAGGGGAGCAAAAACAAGGACTCAGAACTCAGGAGGCACAGAGAAAGCAACGGAGGCGTGAGAAATCAGAAGGGCAGGTGGGATGACCTTTATACATCATATTTAAAAATGTCCCGCCTACGATGATGCCACATGGGGACTCATGAGTGCAGCTAAATATCCAATTATCCATGACTCTTCACTGATCAAGGTGTAACACCTCGGTGACGTTGGAAAAGTAAGGCCCGTGCCCAATGATGGGACATTGGTAAGGACGACTCCAATAATGGAATTCCATCCTTTTTAGTTAATCGAGGGGTAGTCTCCTTGAATTCCCTTCAAGCCGCATCGCTTCTGATGCTGCCCCTTAAATGATGAAAAGACTTCAAAAGAACTCTACCTCCCCATAGGCACGTGCTCGCCTCTACTAAATTATGGCACCTAAAACCTTACACAAAGCGGGAAGGGCGGCCCCTGCTCCAGGCAGCCCTGCTCCAGACGGCCCCGGCTCTAGGCAGCCCCTGCTCCAGACGGCCTCGGCTCCAGGCGGCCCCACTTCCAAGTAGCCCTAGCCCCAGGCAGCCCTGGCTCTAGGCGGCTCCGCTTCCAGACGACCTCAGCTCTAGGCGGCCCCGGCTTCGGGCAACCCCTGCTCTAGGTGGCCCCTACTCCAGGCAGCCCTGGCTCTAGGCATCCCTGCTCCGGGCGGCCCCTGCTCCAGGCGATCCCGGCTCTAGGCGGCCCCTGCTCCAGGCCACCCCTGCTCCAGGCAGCCCTAGCCCCAGGCAGCCCTGCTTCTAGGATAATCTTTGACTTCTCAGGCAAGCCTTTGTTTCTGTCCAGACCGGGCCCACCAACATCAACTGCCTCGCATATGTCTAATAAGACAAGTTCTATGACTCTGGCACAAGCCTAAAAAGTCATCATTCATCATGAAGTTTTAATAATATGGATCAGATGAGCCCTAGAAAGTCATCATCCACCGTAAAAAGTACCAATCATCCAATTTAGACAAGATGGATTCCTACTAATTCCGACAGTCCATTCAAAAAGTCAAGGCTCATCATAAGATTTTGGGGTTTATCGAGCAAGCTTCTCAGAACCCCATGCATAATCCATCATAAGGTGCTGCATGGCTCATTTTTTTCACGAAAAGACAAGAGCTACGTGTATAAAATGGGTAAGAGGGATCCTTAGCCAAGGTATGAACAGTACTAAAAGAGTTCAGGGTCTTCCACTGAACTTCAATCGAGCTTTCTCAAGCTCATGGCTGTGATTCTGATTACTAACTTGAGCATCGAAGGGTTCCCGTCAGAATATTCAGTTCTAAAACTTTTTGCAGATCTCGACATCAAGGTAAAGTTTTTTTAATTAACTAATAGTATGATTATTGACATTCAAAAATGCTAGTTCAAGACGATCAAGCATCAACAATTACTATGATGTATGTATTACCGCTCGATCAATCATAGAAAGTGATCCATCCTTTATTTTGCGTTACAGGATAAAAAAAAAAAAAAAATTGGTGATGCACTCCACTCCAAAAACGAAGGACGGACTTTATTAGGTGCAGCAGCTAGCACAAGAAACTGGCACTGTCTGACTCACAGGTTTGACCAAGCCAAATTGACTACCTCCCAACGTACGCGACCTTCGATTCGCCACAGTAATAAAAATATAAGTAAACGCGTCGCATGCATAATAATTCCATTCAATCTTAAATGAGATACACGTCATAAAAGGCTGGTACCATAACAACAGTTATTTACTGTCACGCTGCCGTGTAACATTAATTGTAACATGTACCTTGTTTGGTCAAACGTCAAAAGAAAGATATTTTATGTTGTACATGATATGTCATGCCAGTACGTAAAGATGACACCAGTGGATGAATGAAATTTTAGCTACATAATTATACATGATTCTTTTCAAAAAACCTAATCATGTTTGATCATGATACATACAAAAACTATTTGACTTGAGAGAAAGACCCATTAATCATAGTACTTACATCTAACCAAAGTTAACCGAAAATTCTCTTGAATACATGAGTGAGTCAATTATAAATCATATATATTCATTTAAAAAAATGAAGTATTCATGACAATAATTTCGAAATCTTAATTAATTAACAGGGGGTTGGCTTTAGTACGTGAATCATGATTTTTATCAAATAGCTATATTTAATTTAAAGATGTGTTTAATGTTGCATGTTATTTGATCATGTTGGCATGAGTGCAGAGAGTTTCAGAAGATGTGACTCTGGTAAGTCTATAACTCTTGATATTTTTTGGCATTATTCGTTATTAAATTTTTATTCTATGTGAAGACCGAAGGTATTTTCTGAAAGAAACAGTGAAGTCTTCTTCTTTTTTTTTCTCATCAATATTGCAGCTTAAGAGTATGGACGCACTGAAAACTCTGATAGCTTCCGACGATCGATGATTCGTTACTTCCGCTACCGTCGAAATAAGGTATGCTTCTTGTTTACGGTTCCTACAATTGGTATCAGAGCCTCGCCGATCACCGGTTAAGGGTAGAGGATGTTGGGGGTAGGCCATTGCGGTTAAACACCATCGCCTATCCCCTTGTTGTGGCCATGGGTGCCGCAGCAAGAAGAAAAAAAATAGTAAAAGGAGAGGTTCCGCTGCGGCCATGGGTGCCGCAGCGGATCTCGGAATGATCCACTACAGCAAAAATTTGTTTTTGCAACCCTTTTTTTACCGACGCTAGGGTGTAGCGTTGGGAAATAGCGCAGACCGACGACGCTTTTTAATAGCGTCGGCATATTAGTTACGTTTGCCGACGCTTTAAAGCGTCGCCAGGGTACGACGCTTATTAGCGTCGTCTAATTAACTAATAACAAAGTTTGCTGACGCTTTTAAAAGCGTCGGCTAGGGTACGACGCTTATTAGCGTCGTCTTATTAAGTAATAACAAATTTTGCCGACGCTTTAAAAAGCATCGGCATACGACGACGCTTAAAAGCGTCGGCATATATTGATATATATATTTGTAACCGAGCTTCCTTCCTCCCCCCGTGCGTTCTGTGATGCCCTAGCTGCCTCTCCGTCGCGCGCGATCTTCCTCTTGCCAACACGTTCTGGATGCCCTAGCTGCCTCTCCGCCTCGATCTTCCTTCTCCTCTGTGCTGCCCTAGCCGCCTCCCTGCCGTGATTTTCCTCCGCCTCCTCCCCGTGGACGCTCTCTTCCCCGACGAAGGTGTATCGGTTGGCCTCTCTCCTCTCGAAGGTAAGATCAAAATCTATTCCTTACGCTTATTTCATCGTCCGGGTGTTGATTTTCATCGTCCGGGTGGCTGTTGGCATCGGCCTTAGGATTGGTGCTCTGGATTTATGGACCGGAAGATTGAAAGGAAAATCCGAGACTCTGCGACTGTCGCTGCCCCCTCACAGCCTCCTTCTATCCTCTCCTTCTCTAGGTATGTTTCATTCTGTTTGGATTAAATTAATCGTGAGATTTGGAGATTCATTGCTCAACGGAACACGTTTGTGATGGTATTTTGTTTATGAAAATTAAATCGATTTTTTCTTAATTCTTTAGCAATCTAAATGTTACCGAGCTCTCTTGGAGTAATCTATCACATAAAATTAGTTTTGCTCATTTATTACCTGTCGTTTTTATGATAATTCTGATCCATATAAGAAAAAAGATAAGTCCAAAGTGTTTTACGGTAGCAGGGCCTTTTTCTAACCAGCTAATATTCAGTATCTGCTTGAAAACAGTGTTACCTGCCTGAAAAATAGTAATTGATAATAACTTGATTTTACTTGGTGTGTGCGTGTGTCTCTGGATGAATGTCTGTTGTATTTGTTTTCTATTTGATTCTCTGATATTACGTCGGTCTCTGATGTATAGTATATAAAAAATATCTAACATTTTCCTGTGCCAGGCAGGATCTTTCTTATTCCTTTTTGATGGCTCAGTTTTCAAAATTATTTCCATGTTTGCAAAGTTTGGAAATTCCATAGATCCTGCATCCAGAAGAACATCCGATCCATCAGACATATCCATAAGTTATTTAACAATGAAGTTATGCATGAAAAGAGAAGCTGGCCAGTTGCTTACGCATGCAATGGACACGACGCTCACTCCAAAAAAAAAAATATATAGAATGTCATCTGTGTCTAATTCAGAGGCAACTATTCCCTTGTAAAAACAGTGCCAAAACTGAAATATGTTATAGTCATAAAAATGGATTTCAGTCCGGCAAGACAGCATTAGTTATCCAATCGAACAAACGTTAAAAGACAAATAAAAAATAAAAACTACATGATGTTAAAGTCGATGAGATGTTCAAGTTGATGAATTCTACGAGAAAATTCTAAAATAATAAAAAAATAAATATATTAAATAACTAAAGAAAGTTATTTATATATCTACTTATTAACTTCACATATCATCTATATATCTGTTTATTCTGTGTTTAGAGGACTAAAAATCCTGAGGATATATATATATATAGTTTCTCTTGAAAAAGAATGTTTTAGTTATTTAGCTACCATTAGAAGCAATATTCTTATAGACTTGTAGGACCTTGGAACTTGATTTTATGATATTTCAATGCCAGAAGAAGGAACACCTTGTTTCTACTCATCGAGAAATGAAGATTCCAGCAGTTTTGTGTTGTTAAAAGTGCTTCATAAGTTATTCCGTGCCTTGAAAATTTTGGCTTCAGTTTATGACCATCAAAGTATTGCTAATTAGAGATGAAAATTTTATCATGGAAGTACTTTTAATACATTAAAAAAGTGGAGAAGTTCATTTAATTTACTCATTTTCGTCATGTACTTGAATATGGCTTCATGAGGTAGACTTTGTTGGCAGAGATGTTTTCTATAAATTATTTATTTTTGAGAGAACATTCCACCTTTCTAATGCTCCCTTCATGAGTGAGTTGTGTTCATTAGTTATCATCTTGCATTAGCAAATTCAGCAAAATAGTTGTTATTATAGTAATGATATTTTGTTCATTCTTAGTTGGATATCTTGATTGATGAAGACCATGCCACTAGGTCTCTGAAAGTATGGTTTTCACGGTAGCTATTGTCCATATACGGAATGGGGAGGCTATACTGCAAACTAAATCAATAATATACATATAAAGCTGTAAAAGCTAACAAAGACAACATGGTGCTTATTTTTGGATATTAGTTTAGTAATTCAAAATTTTAGTCCTGTATTGGATAGCTAAAAAAAAATAAACTAAACTAAATATAAATCATAGTTTAGTTAGTGTAATCTACTTTTTCATGTGCTTTACTTTTTTCAAAAGTTTTACTTCTTTCACCATGAATGTGCATTTTTGGAGCTATATCAGACTTATGTTGGTAAAATACATGCAGGATATTGGATAAAAGTTAATTGTTTATCGATCATTTATCCTACAATGGATAAAAGTTGGATAACTAAACCGAGAAATACAAAAGAATATTTAGATGGAGTTCGTGAGTTCATTAAATTTGGTATGGATAAAGGTAGTTTGAATGGAAAGATTTCATGTCCGTGCCGGCGATGTGTTAACAATTCTTACTTAGATCCACAAACCGTTGAAGAACATTTGATATGGAATGGTTTTTCAAGAGGTTATACTGTATGGGTTTTCCATGGAGAATGTACGTTGCCATTATCAAGTAATCAACCCTTCTCGTTTGATCTTGGATCTGATAATATGCAAGATAACCTTGTAGGAGATGATATGACAGGTTTAATCGGAGATGCTTTTCGACATGGTGTTCAAAACTTTGTGGGATCAACTAATATACATGAAACGGATGGAATATGTGATGGTTCTACATCTATGGAACAAACATTCGTTGATGAACAATTATATCCGGGTTGTTTGAAATTTTCTAAGATCTCTTTTCTTATACATTTATTCCATATAAAATATATGAATGGATGGTCAGGAAAGAGTTTTACCATGCTTCTTAAATTACTAAAGGATGCATTTCCAGAAGGCATTGATTTACCATCCTCTTATTATGAAGCAAAGAAAGTTGTCAACAAATTAGATCTTGGATATCAAAAGATCCATAGTTGTCCAAAAGACTGTATGTTATATCATGGTGGAAATGCTGATCGAGAGTCATGCAATGTATGTGGATCTTCACGATGGAGGAGATGTGGAGAGGATGAGGATGATGTAACGAACAAAACAAAAAAACCGGCGAAGGTATTGCGTTACTTTCCTCTTATTCCTCGATTGAAAAGGCTATATTCATCATCGAAAATAGCTTCATTAATGAGATGGCATGATGAAGGGCGTACAAAGGATGGAATGTTGAGACATCCAGCAGATAGTTTAGCATGGAAAGCTTTTGATGTTAGGCATTCTGATTTTGCCTCTGATATTCGTAATGTTCGTTTGGGTTTAGCTTCAGATGGCTTCAATCCTTTTCGCACTCTAAATTCTACATATAGCACTTGGCCAGTTGTTCTAATACCATACAATTTACCACCATGGTTGTGCATGAAGCAATCATCACTTATCTTGTCAATGGTTATTCCAGGTGATAAGGGTCCAGGAAATGATATAGATATTTTTCTACAGCCTTTAATAGAGGAATTGAAACAGTTATGGAAAGGTGTCGATGCAATTGATGCTTCAAATGGTGAAACATTTAAACTACGGGCAGCTCTGTTGTGAACTATTAATGATTTTCCAGCATATGCCAATTTATCTGGCTGGAGTACAAAATGAAGGGTTGCATGTCCTTGTTGTACAGATTCGACACATTTAAATTACTTTTTCAAGTTACTCTGAACTAAAACCTCAGTGTAATCTAATAAATAGATTGACAACATAAGGTTATATCATCTATGAAAAACAAATTTCCAATTGTTTTGACGTCTCTCTCTATTTCAATTACATTAAAGTAGTGCAGAAGATTAGCTAATGGGCTCTTGGTCCTGTATTTCATGCCAAGCCTTCCAAGCTTGTGTTGAAATCCAATTATTCCACCATTGATAGATAGGAAGCACATCCATCAAACTCAGGTACTGCATGTTTACTAATAGCAAGACAGGTACTAGATTATTTGATGCTATTATATGCCTAATAAGCCAAAGTCACAACCCTAGATCATTAAATAAAAAGCCTCCCCTGCTGAGGCACAAGACTTAACCATTTTGTTTCCTTTTCGTAATGGCCTACTCATAGATATAACATATTACCTAACCATTTCGAACTGACAAGCCAAAAAAACTAAGGTAGTGTTTGAAATAGAGAATAAGAGGGAATATTTCTTAAATATCGTTAAAACTTTCATTGAAACTATCATTGAAACATAATTGATAATTTAGAATTATATTGAAACTCTCGTTGAAACTCTCATTGAAACAATTGAATAATTACTTATTATGTTGAAACTATCGTTGAAACTCTCATTGAAACTATCATTGAAATATTATGTTCGTTTGGGTTTAGCTTCAGATGGCTTCAATCCTTTTCGCACTCTAAATTCTACATATAGCACTTGGCCAGTTGTTCTAATACCATACAATTTACCACCATGGTTGTGCATGAAGCAATCATCACTTATCTTGTCAATGGTTATTCCAGGTGATAAGGGTCCAGGAAATGATATAGATATTTTTCTACAGCCTTTAATAGAGGAATTGAAACAGTTATGGAAAGGTGTCGATGCAATTGATGCTTCAAATGGTGAAACATTTAAACTACGGGCAGCTCTGTTGTGAACTATTAATGATTTTCCAGCATATGCCAATTTATCTGGCTGGAGTACAAAATGAAGGGTTGCATGTCCTTGTTGTACAGATTCGACACATTTAAATTACTTTTTCAAGTTACTCTGAACTAAAACCTCAGTGTAATCTAATAAATAGATTGACAACATAAGGTTATATCATCTATGAAAAACAAATTTCCAATTGTTTTGACGTCTCTCTCTATTTCAATTACATTAAAGTAGTGCAGAAGATTAGCTAATGGGCTCTTGGTCCTGTATTTCATGCCAAGCCTTCCAAGCTTGTGTTGAAATCCAATTATTCCACCATTGATAGATAGGAAGCACATCCATCAAACTCAGGTACTGCATGTTTACTAATAGCAAGACAGGTACTAGATTATTTGATGCTATTATATGCCTAATAAGCCAAAGTCACAACCCTAGATCATTAAATAAAAAGCCTCCCCTGCTGAGGCACAAGACTTAACCATTTTGTTTCCTTTTCGTAATGGCCTACTCATAGATATAACATATTACCTAACCATTTCGAACTGACAAGCCAAAAAAACTAAGGTAGTGTTTGAAATAGAGAATAAGAGGGAATATTTCCTAAATATCGTTAAAACTTTCATTGAAACTATCATTGAAACATAATTGATAATTTAGAATTATATTGAAACTCTCGTTGAAACTCTCATTGAAACAATTGAATAATTACTTATTATGTTGAAACTATCATTGAAACTCTCATTGAAACTATTATTGAAACATAATTAATAAGTTAGAATTATGTTGAAACTCTCGTTGAAACTCTCGTTGAAACTCTCGTTGAAACAATTGAATAATTACTTATTATGTTGAAACTATCGTTGAAACTCTCATTGAAACTATCATTGAAATATAATTGATAATTTAGAATTATGTTGAAACTCTCATTGAAATAATTGAATAATTACTTATTATGTTGAAACTATCGTTGAAACTCTCATTGAAACTCTCATTGAAACATCACCGTAAATTTAGAATTATGTTGAAACTCTCATTGAAACTATCATTGAAATATAATTGAATAATTTAGAATTATCTTAAAACTCTCATTGAAACTATTATTGAAACATAATTGAATAATTTAAAATTATGTTGAAACTCTCGTTGAAACTCTTGTTGAAACATAATTGAATAATTTATAGTCCCTCTTTACAAATCAAAATGAATTGTATAATTTATTTATAAATTGGTTCAAATATTTATAAATTATATTTTTTTTTATAGATGGATGAGCATAGGAGGGAACCCGGTGTGGTGAAGTTTTACCGGATGACTCATACTCACCATGATGGCACTTTTGTCCGGGATGAGTCGAGGGATTTATATGTAATTATTTATTACAAATTATTTCGTACAATAATTTTAATTTGATTATTTTATTCAGTAAGATCTAACTAATTTTTCTAAATTAATACAGGAAAGAGCTGCATCTCTTGTTGCTGAGCGTGTCGATGACTCTACAGCATCTACGCAGAGTAGTCACATCGAGGCCGAGCTGTTTACAGAGTTGATGGAGCTAGAACGCTATGGTCGAGTGAGGGGTTATGGAGTTGGAGTTACCCCCACTCAGTTATCTGAGATGAGTAAACTTACGCGTGATGCTGCAGATGCTGTTCATGATACACGTGTTCGCAGACTTGAGCATGCGGTTGAGGAGATGCAGCGCTCGAGTGATGCAGCGTTAGAGGAGATGCAGCGGTCGAATACCGTTGCGATGGAGGAGATGCAACGGTCGAGTGCCGTTGCGATGGAGGAGATGCAACGAAGGAGTGCAGCCGATAGAGCATTGATTGATTCCATGAGAGATCACATTGAGCGGCTTACATCTCTTATACAAACGGTTGTTCCTCATCAGGTAAATACATATATTATTCAATATATATTTTTATATTAAATTAACTATTTGTTTAATATTCATAGATAGTCTTGTAAATTAAATATTTTTAATTTTTCTTATAGGCTTCTGGAGCATTAGATCCTCGCGGACAGGGTGACGACCTTCCTCCTGCAGATCATTGACCTCGGCTATTTTTATTTTATATCTTTTATCTCATATATTTTTAAATTTTTGAAACTTTAAATTGTAATGAAATTTATATTTGAACTTGATGTAATGAAATTTATATTTAAACTTTTATTTTGGATGTGAAGAATGTGTGTAATGTGATTTGTGATTTTGTTTGTTATGATTGCATTGCCCGGTTTAATTTAGAATTTGATCTTAATTAATTGCACAGGTTTAATAAAATTTTTTAGTTTTTTTATTTAAAAAAAATGTTACATTTTGCCGACGCTTTAAAGCGTCGAAAGCGTTCGACGTAATTCTCCCGACGCTCGGGACAATTATCAATTTCCAACGCTTTAAAGCGTCGTTAATAGGAAATCTTACCGACGCTTTAAAGCGTTGGCACGGAACAACGCCGTCCTGATGCTTTTAAAAAGCGTCGGAATATTCCGTCTCCACCCCAAGCTACCCGATGCGTGTATTATTTGCTGATGCTATAAAGCGTCGGTAAATGATATATTTAGTGTCTGTGCACAGTATATTTGTTGTAGTGATCGGACCGATGAGGAGGGTCTATTTGATCCTCTCCGGCAGCTGAAAGGTTCTTCTCCAGCCCCTGGGATCTCCTCCCCTTCTTACCCAGCCGTTGGTGGCCAGGGACAGCTTTCCCTTCACCCGGTCATGGATCCATCCATGTGACACAGGCCGTTCTCACGACCTGGGGTCATCGGACCTGGTCCGGTGATCGACGATGGTCCTGCTAGTCGTCGGAGCTAGTTCGGCTTCTTTCCCGACCGCTAGAGGGCTAGGGAAGCCCATGCTTCCACCGCACAAACGACGGACGCAGGGTCCCTAAAAAAAATTCTTTGGCGATCGGTGAGGCCTCGTCCACTGTCGAAGTCCCTCCCGGGGTTGACCGACGAGTTGTCGGAGGCCACTGGCCTCTTCCCCGACCGCTGGAGGGCCGGGGAAGCTCCATCCGCTGCCAAGAGAGGCGGTGGCTGTCCCTACATCCGTGGGACGCAGAGCCATCGGAACCTCTCCGGTGGCCGACGGGCACCCTCTCACCGACTGGAGCTCCCCTTGGAGCTCCATTCCGGCCGCCGAAGGGCCGGGATCGCTCCCGCGCCATTGCTGTAAGTTTATGGGTGGCACCACCCATAAATTCAAAGACTAATTAGAAGCATTTTTGTCTTTCCGTTATATGATTTAAAAAAAGAGGAAGGAGGGGCTATTGATGCTGAAGTGGCATGCTGTTGCTAACGCGGACTGCCAACTGATGTGGCAACTGTGCAGTCATCCACGTGTTGGGTCCTAGCTGGCGATAGTGCCTACGTGGCATTTAAATTAATTTTTAGATTTTTTAGATATTTTAAAAGTATAGAAAATCAAGAAAAATTAAGAAAATTGCAAAAATTACAAAAAAAATCCAAAAATTTTAGAAAAAATTATTTAAAAAATTAAAAAAATGTTTTGACCCTCCTTTTCTTGATGTGGCATGATTATTTGTGCTTTATGCATAGATAATATTGTTGCCATTCTACCTGAATTTATGTGACTTATTTTTGGATGCATAATTATTTATGTTTAGTGCATAAATATGGTTTATGCATATTTCTATTTATTTTTTGTTGACATATATTTTATGCTTAGTGCATAAGAAAAATTTATGTCATAAAATTTTACAAACATATTATTTAATGTAGATAAAACAGATGTGTTCTATGAAAAATTATCGGATTCTATGTTCCATCTTGTAAACTAAGTGATGATTATGAGCTTAGCAAAGTTTTCGATCTCATTTATAAGAAGGAATATTTGTAATCTGGTTATTTTCCTAGCTAATGGTATAATATATGCATGATGTCCATACCTTGCTTGATTGAATACAGTGATGGCCTCCAAATCTGTGATAGCTGACCTCAACAAAGGTGAGAAGCTAGATGGACAAAACTATGAAATGTGGTATAGAAAAATCCAATACATGCTGAATGAATTAAAAGTCTTGGAGACCTTGACAACTAGCATGATACCACCAGCGCCTGGCACTACTGAGCCACATCACCTTGATAGGGAAGCCTATGACAATTGGGTCAAGAAAGATCATTATGCACCCTTTATTATGTTGAGCAGCATGCACAATGATCTTATTGGCAACTTTGAGAATTACCAGACTGCTTAGGATATAGGGAACCAGCTCAAGATCCGATTTGGTCAAACTTCAGCTACAAGGCTACGTGCCTTGAACCTTAGATTCATGCAATATGTTAAGGATCCCAATCATTCCATGTCAACCCACCTTCGTGTGATGGAAAACATGATTAGGGATATGAAGGCTACTGGAGTTGACCTTAATGATGAGCAATATGTCCTAGCAGTGATTCGTTCACTGCCTTACCCTTAGTGGAGTCAGATGAAGCTCTTGATGACTCATAGCGAGCATATCAAGACTTTTGAGAAAATTGCTCATCACCTTGAGCTAGAGGCTGAGCGAATTGAGACTTCCCTCCCTTCAGCCTATGTGATTACTGATGGGTCTTCGAGGCCCAAGAATAAAAAGAAGGGAAAGGCACGTAACAGGAGTGCACAAGGATATAAAGGAAAAGCTATGGCCAAACCAAAGAGAGGACGTCGAGGGGGCAAGAGAGATATAACAAAGATTAAGTGCTACAACTGTGGAGCAAAAGGTCACTTTGCTCGTGATTGCACTGAGCCAAAGAAGGTTTGCTCCATATATAGCTCTCTCTTTGTTTGTTCATATGCATTAGTCGCTGACACACTCCCTGACTTGATTGTAGATACGGGAGTAAACAAACATATAGTGGGAGATCGAGCTGGTTTTGTGGATTATCATCGGATACCTGAAGATACCCAGTTTGTAGTACTTGGGAATGGTTTGCATGAGCAAGTTTTGGGTATAGGAGCATATCGTGTTACACTTCGTGGTGGACATGTGTTGATCCTACATGACGTTTTGTATATCCCAACTATCCAGTGTAATCTTTGTTCTGTTCTTGCCCTGTTGGCACTTGGTTACACTTTTTATTTTTTTGGTGACCGTATGTTACTCTATCTGGATGGTGTTTTATCCTTTTGTGGATATTTATCATAAGGGTTTTTTAGACTTGATGTTGACTTGTGTGCTTCATATTCCTCATTTTCTTGTGGTTCTATTCCTGCCTATGATGATTATTTTCTTTGGCATGCCAGACTTGGTCATGTGGGCCAAGATAGAATGGCACAAATGGATAAAGCTAGGCTATTAGGCCCTCTTACCAAGATAAGTCTATCTGTGTATGAGTTTTGTCTAGCAGGAAAGGCATCAAGAAAGCCTTTTGGTAAGGCTACTAGGGCCTCTCATCCATTAGAGCTAGTTCACTCTGATATCTGTGGACCCATGAGTGTTAAGGTGCGCCATGACGCTTCCTATTTCCTTACATTTATAGATAATTTTTTGCGATTCGGGTATGTGTACCTGATCTCTCATCGCTATGAAGCGCTGGATTGTTTCAGATGATTTTTAGCTGAGGTAGAAAATCATAAGGAGAGGTCTTTGAAGACTGTCCGAACTGATAGAGGTCACGAATATCTATCTGAGCAATTCCAACGGCTCTGTGAGAAAAAGGGGATATGCAGGTAGCTTACCATTCCTAGGATACCGCAACAGAATGGTGTTGCCGAACGTCAAAACAGGACTTTACTAGACATAGTGAGGTCAATGATGGCGCAGGCAAATCTTTCAATTAGTTTCTAGGAACATGCGCTATTGACTGCTGCTTACATCCTTAACCATATACCTAGAAAAGCAGTACCCTCTACTCCATATGAGCTATGGTATGGTGCGTAACCCTCTATGGATTATTTGCGCCATTGGGGCTCAGCAGAATATGTTCACAATGCCTCCCATAAGTTGGGAAAGCTAGGTCCTAAAGCTAGCAAAAAGGTGTTCATCAGGTACCCTGAGAATTCGAAGGGTTACGTGATGTATGGTGCACATCCTGATGGAGAGTTGACTGAAGTGGAGTCCAAAAACGTGGAGTTTATAGAGAATGAATTGGTAAAATTAGAAAGGACCTGTCCTTGTATGAGTTATAGGAGGACCTTCCTACTATCTCTAGCAAGGGAGGGAATTTTTGACCTGTCTCTAAGATCGCCATAGATAGTTGGAATGCTAGGCCTAGCGGAAGTGCTGCACCAAACAGTGGGAGCGCACAAGCTGAGCCTAGTAGGAGCTCACCCATGAGGGTTGATGCACCATCTGAGAGCGGTCCTCAGGGTCGAGATCCACTGTTACGGAGAAGCAAACGTGGTCATATTCCATGACGTCATTTTGGGATTGAAGGGAATGTGTTTCTCTGCACTCCGTTGGATCCAGATGAGCCTACTTCTATTGAAGAGGCACTCGATTCACCTGCTCATAGTAAGTGGCTAGCTGCTATGGAAGATGAGATGGTATCGATGGCCAAGAATCATGTGTGGAACTTGGTAGACCTTCCGCCTCGGCGCAAATCTAAAGGAAATAAGTGGGTTCTTAAGATAAAGCGTAAGACTGATGAGTCAATTGATAAGTACAAGGCAGGTTTAGTGGCGAAGGGCTATACCCAGATGGAGGGTGTAGACTTTGAGGAGACATTTTCTCTTATGGTGAGATTTGCCTCAATTCGTCTGATCCTAGCTATAGTAGCCCATTTAGATTTGGAGCTATATTAAATGGATATTAAGACAACATTTCTTAATGGAAGCCTGAATGAAGAAATCTATATGGATCAACCTTTGGACTTTGTGACCAAAGGATAGGAGGGCAAAGTGTGCCGCCTTAGAAGATCTATATATGGTCTCAAGCAATCATCTAGACAATGGTACCTCAAGTTTCATGAAGCCATTATATCGATTGGCTTAGATATGATTGAGGAGGATCACTATGTGTACATTAAGAAATCAGACGATGGGATTTTGATCTTGGCGTTGTATGTAGATGACATCCTGTTAGTTGGAAGTTCTATAGGGATGATCAATGCCACTAAGGAATGGCTGTCCTTTATCTTTGAGATGAAGAATATGGGTGAGGCGAATTTTGTGCTGGGAGTGAGGATCCTAAGGAATTGTGCTAAGAAGTTTTTGGTTTGTCACAAGAAAAGTATACTGAGAAAATCCTAGAACGATTCTGTATGCACTATTCTAAACCCGTTGATACCCCAATAGAGAAGGGTTGTACTTTAAGCATCGGCCAGTACCCTAGGACTGATGAGGAGAGAGAAAAGATGAGCATGATCCCTTATGCTAGTGCTGTAGGAAGCTTGATGTACACTATGTTGTGTACTTGCCCTGATATTTGCTTTGCAATCGGCTTGGTTAGCCGATACCAAAGTAATCCAGGACTTGCTCATTGGGTTGCAATTAAAAGGATTTTTTGTTACTTTTGTGGTACTGCCAATCTTACCCTATGCTATCAGAGTGAAGATTTAAGATTAAAGGATATGTGTTCATTTTTATAGATGAGCTATCACTTGGTGCAGTAAGAAACAAAGATGCACCGCCCTGTCTACTATAAAAGTTGAATATATTGCTTGTTCGGCTACTGTCCAGGAGGCCATGTGGCTGAGAAGATTCTTGAGGCGACTCGAGATATCAGCAAATGTGCATGAGGCTATTCAGTTCAGTTTTGATAGTATGACAACATTACAATATGCTAAGGATCCTAAGTACCATGGAAGGACCAAGCATACTGATATCGAATATCACTTCATTCGAGACATGGTCAAGCAAGGAGAAGTTATCCTACAGCATATCTCCACTGGCGGGATGCTAGCTGATCCTATGATAAAGCCTATTCTTAGGGATGTATTCCAGGCTCATGTAAGGCGTCTAGGTCTGTATAGAGTGTGACAAACCGTGATATGTTTCAGACTTAGGAGTTTGTGTCTGTTTTTTTGTTGTTAGACAAGGATTGTATGGACATCAATGACTTTGTGTTAAAGCTTATGAAATGTTTATTTTCATTATTATTATGAGTTCATATTTATAGGCACATATGTGTATAAATGTTACAGGCTTAGATCAGCCTACTCATACGGATGATCGTCCTGACACTTTTGTAGTGGGAAAGATGAGATTATAATAGCCATTTAGATGCTTGAATAGCAATGTATGAGTTACAAATTGCATAAGTTGCAAAATGGGCTACATAAATTATAATTGAATAGATTATAATCAAAGTTGCCTCAGTTTGGACTGGGATGAGACTTAGGAGAGTCGAGTATGGAATAGATACATGTGTGTGTGATGTATGAATATTGATATGTCCACATAATCTGTACTAAGCCTATTATAGCCGAACTGGGAGCATTGGTGTGTGCTCAAATCAGGCAACTTTGTGATGCTTGGACTTGTGTTCGTACGGTGTTTGAGTAAGATGGCCCATTGAGTGGGAGCTCCACCATAGCATATAATATGTTGCATGTGCTTAAATCGACCAAGCAGGGGGTAACGTGATACATTTCCTCTCCATTATCGTATGAGCCCTACAAATATGAAGTGTCCTTAGACTTGAACCTATATGAGTGTTCAAGGAAGATTATTCGCAACCACACCTTATGTTTGTGATCCATTGCTCAGGCAATCATGCGTATAAGTTGCATATGATTATGGATACAAACATTATGACTTTGTGTTTTTCAAGTACTGCTCAGGGTAGATCTCTTGAGGGATTGAGAATGCTTGATCGGGTGTGATCAAATTATCTGGGACACAAACGGGATTGAACTATATTCCTATTCGCTGCGTTAGTTATTTATTAACTTAATGCAGTATATCTACTATGTGTCACTGTGTGTGAGTTTCGTCGAGTCGCACACCCCACCGTACTGCATGTTGAGTGAGTTGAGGCTATTGTTCCTATGTGGATGAGTGAAAGATTGTTGGCCTGGGTGCCAGGTCAGCGCCCACATAGAGTCCCAGGAGACGAGACTCTTTGTAAGTTTGGGACTCTTGGTATTCCTTGGCATTATCCGCTATTAAATTTCTGTTCTATATGATCGAGGGTGTCTTCTGAGAGGAACAGAACAAGGATACTGAGCCTTCTTCTTCCTCTTTCTCACCGGTACTGCGGCTTAGGAGTGTGGACACACTAGGAACTGTGGTAGCCCCCGACGATCGATGATCCGCTGCTTTCACTGCCGTCAAAATAAGGTATATTCCTTGTTTACGGTTCCTATAGATCACTTAAAAACTAATTATACTTTCTACAAGGCAATCGATTAATGACCAATGAAATGTAATTAGATGTTATGATGATGAGACAGAGAGGCCGCGGTTTACCCAGTGCTTATGCCTGTGGAAATGCGATGAGGGCAATCGCAAGCTTTGAGGATCGAAGAAGGGTGAGTTTTGCATGAAAGTGATGGCGATGCATCTTTGTAGGCCTTAATTATCCTTATCGGAATAGCACCGGATAAATAGATAATTAAATAAATCGTCATCCTTATCGATCGGAATTTTGTCTTGCAGACACGCACGGCTAAAGCTAGTAACACTCTGCTTTAAAACTTGTGCGTTCAGCGAAAGAGTTTCTGTCCTGTGCACAGCTTTAAGAGTCGTGCATCCGATGGGGTTGTGCCTAATCTCTAGCGATGGTCGGTGTCGGATCCTCTGCTTCCAGTCGGACGATGGGTTCTTCATCGAATGCCACTCTTGTGGCCGTGGATGGGGGAACGGTTGAGGGGAGGTCAGGGTCTCGCACCATGGATCGCCGCTTCGACTGGGTGTCTCCTTCTCCTTCTCCGACGGTTGTAGAGGCGCTTGAATGGCGGTTCCCTGATGTTATTCAGGTTCCGCTTCAGGCGTTGGCAGACAAAACCATTGAGTAGGGGAATAAGGCGGTAATCGCCTGTAGCCTCTCGCGGTGGGTTCCACCTGAAGCCATTGTGAGGGAGTTTCGCCGAGCAGGTGCAGCCGATGATATAAATGCTGTTAGCGTGGCTCATCGCCATTACTTATTCCATTTCTCTGATCCTGAAGACAAAGTTATGGCCCTGGGTAGGCCCTAGGTAGCCAACGGGCAGCCGATTGCCATGGAGAACTGGCGCCCGGAGTTCGTTCCTTCAGAAGACTCATTATCCTCTATTCTTCTTTGGATCCGACTGCCATCCCTTCCTATTGAGTTCTGGTCGGAAACTATTTTGAGCTCCATTCTCTCCGTCGTTGGTGTCTTCGTCTTCCTTGATTCTGCTACTAAGGAGAGGAAGAGAGGAGGGTTTGCTCGCGTCTGTGTCCGAGTGAACCTGCGAAAGCCTCTGCGGCTGGGGGTGAGGGTTCATGGCAACAACGATCCGTTCTAGCAACAGTTCACCTACGAGCACCTAGAGGGCATTTGTAGCTCCTGCATATCTCTGCAACAAGATGGTGACTGTGGCTCTACACCGAAGATTGAATCTCATTTGCCTAGTCCGTTGTATGGGCCGTGGATGGCCGCTCTTCGACAGCGGAGGACTCCTCAAGTGCAGGATACGGATGCTGGTAGGAAGCTCAAGAAGAATGCTGCGATCCCCTCTGCTTCCTCTGAGGGATGGCACTTGCCTAAGAAGGCTGCTCATAGGAAGTCCGGGGGGAAGGCTGGTGTGGTTGGGGTTGATGCCAGTTCCCCTGGATTGATGACTGGCGAGTCCTATCGGCCAGCTATGGCACCGGAGATGGCCAAGGAGAGTGGCCCTGCTGGGTACTCTGAAAGGGGCTCTAGGACTCAAGCTGCATTGAAGGCACCGTTGGCTGGGGAGGATGCATGCCAGTCTCTGGTCACTGTGCCGGTTCAGATTGAGGGCTTAGGTTTGCCTGAGCCTTTATTATAGAAGACCTCACATAACACTGCTGCCAATCCTTTCACCCTGGTGGGTTCTGATAAATGGGCGGGTAGGCCGAAGGCCCGGAAGGAAGCTAATCTGGGGCCACTCAAGCGAGCCCAGCCCGTGGAATCCTTGTCTTCAAGGGTGGTTTCCAAAACCTCGAAAGGAAAAGGGAAACTATCTGCTCCAGGCAAAGGCGATGTGCAACCCACCTTCATCTTTTCAGTATCGATGGATGTACTGAAGGGGCATGGGACCTTGTCTGATCAAGGATCCAAGCTTATTCAGGCTGAGGAGGTGTTCACCCCTGTTGTCATCATTGAGGCCTCTTAGCTGATTACTCCGAAGAATCGATCCCACAATTTTGTTGTCTGCCTTCTAAAGAAGGCCATCCAGGTGGAGGCGGCAGTTGAGGCTATGGACAGTCAGGATCAGAGGGCCTCGTTGGGTGTCCCTATTGATAGTCATCCTCCGAATACTGTGATGCTAGGGGATCGGGAGGCCCCCCCAATCTGAATGAAGATTCTCATATGGAACATGAGAGGAGCGTTGAAACCATCATTTCGCTCCTCTTTTGGGAAGCTTATGCAGCTTCATAGTTGTGATATATGTGTATTGTTGGAGACTTGTTTGTCTGGGGAGAGTCTGGCTTATGTTAGGAGACAAATATCTAGAATGTGGTCTTCTTATGCTATTGAGTCTGATGGTTTATCTGGTGGCATCATTGCTTTATGGTGATCTACTGATATTAGAGTGGATGGTTTTCACCATTGCGGGCAGCAGGTTGCTCTGGTTATCTATGAGGGAATGTCGGCCCCTTGGCTTCTTTCTGGTATCTATGCCAGTACTGATTTCCGGGCTCACCGTGTTCTTTGGGACGAGATTCTGTCCTTGCTTTCCCAGGGTATTCCTTCCCTGGTGGCTGAGGACTTCAATTGTATTGTGGGTGCCAATGAGAAGAGAGGTGGTAGACAGTTTATGGAGTCTATGAGCATTTCTGAGTTTCGAACATTCTTAGCCACCGCAAATCTTCTGGACTTGGGTTTTCATGGAGTCCAATTCACTTGGTGCAATAATTGACAGGGCTCTGCTAGAGTTTAGGAAAGACTGGATCGAGCTATCGCCACTGATAATTGGCTTCGGCTTTTCCTCTCTACCACTGTTACTCATCTATCCAGAATTACCTCTAATCATTGTCCTCTTTTTATCTCTACTGACGTGGCTGCTCAGCATAGGGGTCAGTTTAAATTTATGAAATTATGGACTTCTTACTCTGCAGCCAGGACCTTAATTTCTCAGGTATGGCATCTTCCTATCAGAGGTAATGCCACATATAGACTGTCTCAGCGTTTGGATTTTGTGAGACGTAGGCTCTCCAGATGGAATAGGGAGGTGGTGGGTGACATTTTCAGGCAAGTTGATGAGATAGAGAGTATTATTGCTTCTCTCCAAGATAAGGAAGATCGGCTTGGTTGTCTTCATGACTCTGACTTATCTTCTCTTCGGTCCAGTCTCGCTCTCCACCACTCCCTTTTTCGGCAGCAGGAGACCTATTGAAGACAAAGATCCCATATTCAGTGGATTAAGAAAGGTGATCAGAATTCTAGATTTTTTCATCAGGTCACCTTAAAGCGCCGTGCAACGAATCGGATGCTGCGGCTCATTGATGATGAGGGGAATGTCAAGGAGAACTTTCAGGGTATCAGGGACCAGCTTCTTCAGTTCTTCCAATCTCGTTGGACTAAGTCTTCTGGGGATGGGTTCCCCGTGTTTCCTGTGGCGACTCTCCTTAAGGTCACTAATGTGGAAAATGATCTTCTTACCAGACCAATTACTTCTGAGGAGATTCGGTTGGCTCTTTAGAACCTCAGCCCGGATAAGGCCCCGGGGCCTGATGGGTTTCCTCTGTTCTTCCGTCATTACTGGGCTATTGTGCGACAGGATGTGGTGCAGGCCATTCAGTTAGTATTTGAGGCTAGATCTATTCCTACTGACTGGAACATGATTCTTGTTACTCTGGTGCCGAAACGGCCTGATGCTTCTATGCCACACCATTTTCGGCCTATCAGTCTCTGCACTACCTTATACAAGGTTTGCGCTCGGCTTTTGATTTTCCGGCTGAGGATGGTGGTCCCTCGCCTTATCTCTCCTGAGCAGGGGGCTTTCCTCACAGGACGTTGTATCTCTGATAATGTTTTGTTAGCTCAAGAGGTTATGCATGATATTCTCAGAGCCCCTACTCATCAGTGTCTGATTGCTGTTAAGCTGGACATGGAGAGGGCTTATGATAGAGTGAGATGGGACTTCCTGCTCCGCTCTCTTTAGGAATTTGGGTTTGATGAGCTGTTTGTTGCCTGGATCAAGGCCTGTGTTCACCGGCCCTCCTCCTCCATCATTATTAATGGTACCCAGACGAACTACTTCCATTCTGCTGTAGGACTAAGGCAGGGATGCCCACTATCTCCTTTCTTATTTATTCTCACTGCTGATGCTTTATCTAGGGCTCTTCATCAGGCCCAGCAAGCTTTTTATTTAGCACCTTATAGTGCGGGGCCCCAAGGGCCCTCAATATGTCACATGTTATTTGCTGATGATTGTATCCTATTGGGGAGGGCCACTACTAGTAATGCTATTGCTTTTGCTTCAGTGATCCAGTCTTATTGCAGGGCCTCTGGTCAGAAGGTTAATACAGTTAAATCTATGATCAGTTTCAGTTCGAAGACCAAATCTTCTACGAGGGAATCCATCATGCATATAATGGGTATATTTGCTCAGGCTGATCGCCTATCCTACTTGGGAATTCCTATTACGGGAAGGCAGCCACAGACCTCTGACTTTAGTGATCTGGAGCACCGTGTTTGCGATCGGTTGGACGGCTGGCAAGTCACAGGGTTATCTATGATGGCTAGGCTTACCCTTATCCGATCAGTGCTCACTGCTTTTCTTATCTACATCCTTTCTAATGTAGCCATTCCGGTGACTTGTTCGAGGAGGATGGAGAGGTGGTTCAGAGATTTCCTCTAGGGCTCTAGGAAGGATAGCCATGGGATCCACTTGTTGGCATGTGACTCTGTTTGTTTGCCGATTTCGGAGGGGGGCTTGGGATTTAGTCCCTCATTGCGAGAAGGGAGGCGCTGATTGCTAGGCATGCAACGAGATTCTTGATCATGAGTGTTTGTGGAGCTTGTTCATGCGTGCTAAATATGGTGACTGGACCTCCCATACACCTCCGCAGTCTGTCCGTGGCTACTCTTTCTTTTGGAAAGAGATTTGTCATCATGCTCCGGCTGTGCTATCTCGTACTTTTTGGATGATCGGTGATGGAGCATCAGTTGATGTCCTCAGGGATACGTGGCTGGCTGATCTTTCTTTGTCACGATGGCCTATCTTTGTCAGCTCTGACATACCTAGCTGTATGAGAGTCTTTGACCTAATTGTTCAGGATCACACTGCATGGCATATTTCCCTTACAGCCACTTTGTTTGGTGCGGAGCTCTATCGGCGCATTCTCTCCATTCCTCTTCTTTCAGATCACACATCAGACACTAGATTATGGAGGAGATCCTGTTTGACTCATGCTCCGATCAGGGACCTCATGCAGGATTACAGGCCGTAGACCAGCCGCACTTTGGATATGTCTTGGATTTAGAGGCTCTCCATTCACCCTAGAGTTCGGCTATTTATCTGGAAGATGGCTTGGGACTGCCTTCCTACTTGCTTCCTACTATCTGGGAGGGGCATGGCGATCTAGCCAACATGCCCATTATGCGGTATTGAGGAGGAGACTATTAACCACGCCATATTCACTTGTGCTAGAGCGAGATTGGCTTGGCAGATCGCAGGTTATTGTTCATGGAATGAGAGTAGTGCCCTGTCTTGCACCTCTTTTCTGACTTTGCTATGGCAGGATATGAGGAGGGACACCGGTAGGCTGAGTACCACGGCTGCTTATATGGTTTATCAGGTCTGGTTGTCTCGGAATCGATATATCTTCATTGCTGTGATTGACCCTCCCCATCGGATTGTTAGGACAGCTATGTCCCTTTCTGTTGAGTACACTATCCATCAGTCAGCCCAGGACTCTGATAGCCCTAGCATCTGGGATTCTCCTGCTGCCTCTGCAGCGAACCGGGTACGGTCTTCATCTCCTGGGAACCCCTTCCACTAGGGATTGTCAAAGTCAATTTTGATGGCAGTGTTCAAGGTCGTTTGGCGAGATCGGCTTTTGTGATCCATGGGTCCGAAGGGTCGATGCTGGCGGCTGATGGTTTTGGCCTTCTTGATCTATTTGTGCCGTCTGCTGAGCTGTATGCTGCATGGGCTGGTATCTCCTATGCTATATGCAGCTTGGGCATTCGCAGGTTTATCATTGAGGGGGACTCCATTACGGTTGTTCGATGGCTCCGATAGGACCCGGGCGACTCTTATCCTACCAATCCTCTGATTTGTGACATTTGGTCTATGCTTCATCATGTTGATATTGCTGAGGTTCGGCATATTTACCGGGAAGCTAATTTAGCGGCTGACTGGGTAGCTGCCCGGGTCGCCCACCACTCCGGTCCTTGGTGCTGGTTGCCGGGTGACTCATGCCCAGTGGTGCTCTCTTAAATTTTGTACTCTGATATATCGGGCTTGACTCGTCCTAAAATGGTGTGATCACCCATTTAAACCAAAAAAAAAAAAAAACCAGTAACACACCCAAAATTTTAGTCGTTTGGGACACTGAAAATGTAAATTATATTAAATTAATCTTGCCGTACTTAATTTGTAAAAAGTGTGAAGAATTGAAATTGTTTGAAAAATAACACATTTTCTCGTTTATCCAGATCGGCAACGCGTCTCGTCATGCCATTTTCACATACCGGCCCGGCCCACCATTATATATGAAAGGACTTTTTGAGCGAACCAGATGATCAATAAGGTAAATCTTTTCTCTTTGACCGCGGATTATTAATTATATCCATCCTTCTCTCGTTGTCATCTTGTGGATTTTGGCCGGAGCATCTGCAACTTTCTAGAAGAAGACTTGGACGTGCAGCCCTTCTTCATGCATAAAGATATCCTGCCTTCGTATATAGAAGATCAGAAAAGATTCGTAAAGCAGGTATGACCCATCTATTTTACGTATGAATTGATACTCCAAGTCTTTTTCCTACTCAAAGGACAAAAAAAAAAACCAAATTAAGGCTTGATTCACTCAACACAGCCTTCCACCATGCACATCGCTCAGCTATGCGGCACAATTCAAAATAATTTCGTTATGATAGGGCGCCAATAGAAACAAAGAGACAGCAAAACAGATCAGATGTAAATTTTATTACATGGTGATAAAATATGAAATATTGCTCCCTTTTAATTAAGTGGTTCAACACACGCATACACACAGAGACACACAAGGCAATTACAACAAATAATATTATACTATAGTATGATAACTATATATAATATTATATAGTATATAATTAATAAAATAATATAATAATTATTAACTAATAATAAAATATTATCATAACATTATTATTGCATTACATTACTAATATTGTATTATTATTATAATATTGTTATTGTTTCCGCTGGGATCTGTCCTTCGACTCGGGCGCGGTCGATCTCCTGATCGGGCTTCCTCCTGGGCGGACCTGCACAGAAGTCCTTGTGTGAGAGGCGTTGGGGGTGGCCCTCCGCGGAAGACCCTCCGATGCTCAAGTCAGTGGGGATCGACGATCAACAAAATGAGGAGAAGGATCTCTCTGGGGAGTCCCTCCAGGGGTGGCCAATCGGGAGCTCTAGGGGAGCGCCAATGAGCAGTGAAGGAGAGAAAGAGGGTGAGAGTGAGCTGTGCGCGCATCCCTGAGAGAATCTGGAAGGTTCGAAGGTTGTTAGGATACGGAGATGATTCAAATCAAGCTGTTGTAAGGCCGGTGGATCCGTATCTTGTTCATTGAAGGATCGACGCTGGGAGGGCTCTCTGATGGTCTGAGATCTGATGAGTGCGTAGGTCCTAAGCCGTTATTGTAGATTCTAGACCACTCCTCGATATGATTCTTTGTTTGGGATTCTGTTCGCTAGGCCTGGGCTCTCCTGTGTTGGGTTCCATGGAGGTGTGTGTCGAGCCATGGATTGCTCGGAGGTTGCTCGGGAGAACCGAGCTATGGGTAGCTCAGGGGGAACCGAGCTACGAATGGCTCGGGGGGAACCGAGCTATGGGTCGCTCGGGGAAGCCGAGCTATGGGTAGCTCGGAGAAAACCGAGCTATGGGTAGCTCGGGGGGAACTGAGCTATGAATGGCTTGGGAGAACCGAGCTATGGGTAGCTCGGGGAAGCCGAGCTATGGGTTGCTCGGTAGAACCGAGCTATGGGTAGCTCGGGGGAACCGAGCTATGAATGGCTCGGGGAAGCCGAGCTAAGGGTTGCTCGGAAGAACCGAGCTATGGGTAGCTCGGGGGGAAACCGAGCTATGAATGGCTCGGGGAAGCCGAGCTAAGGGTTGCTCGGGAGAACCGAACTATGGATAGCTCGGGGGGAACCGAGCTATGAATGGCTCGGGGAAGCCGAGCTAAGGGTTGCTCGGGAGAACCGAGCTATGGGTAGCTCGGGGGGAAAACGAGCTATAGGTTGCTCGGCCCGTTGGACCATATTAGTTAGCTCGTTCTTCATGGGTGTAATGTAGCGGACGGGGGGATGGGGCTGATCTTAGCCCCTTCGCACGGTTATCAATGCAATGACGATTTTACTCCTCAACACATGCCCCCCACTCCCTAGTTCGAAGCATAGGTTCGGGCGTAGGGAGTATAGGCTTAGGTGGCGCAATCCGAATGGGGGGACATGTATTTGACAGCCTACGCAATGATGCCCTAATTAATGCTGCGGGGCCATCTTGCCTTTTCAAGGTGAATCCATTGTTCCTTAGGAGCGAAGGCAACAACTGGGGAAGCACCACGTAGGAGATCTCGACTTTCATGGCGCCCGTAGTGGCGGTTCCGGATGCCTTGGTTGAGACGCCTCATCTTCATCCTAAGGCGGTTTTCCTTGGGAAAAACGGAGTCGTGGCGGCGCCATCCCTATTTGAAGCGCTCTTTCGCTTTCCCTTAGAGAACTTCGTCTTTCCGTTTTCACAGTGATCTTGCTCAGCGTCTCTTGCGATTGAAGACATGGTGAGTCCGAGTGATCAGGCTTCGGAGGTGACCTTGGCGAACCTGTAACGGATACGCCGCTTGTACAAGATCCCCCATGATGTTACCTTGTTGCTTCCGACAGCTGAGGACAGGGTAACATCCGGATTGGGAGACGGAGCGTTCTGCTACGAGTAAAGTTTGAGGGCAGGTCTTAGGTTTCCTCTTCATCCGCTGGTACGGGAGGTGATGAAGTTCTACAATATATGCTTCACCATGGTGGCTCCCAACAGTTGGCGCAACCTCATCAGATTCGTCTCGTTGTGCAACCGTGTCGGAGTGACCGCGACCCTTCCGATGTTCAGGGTGTGCTTCAATCTGGTCTCCGAGAGGGCCTCAGAGTGGCCTTACATCAGCCCCCGGAGGTCCTTCAAGATGATTTCGGATAATCCATCGTCGATAAAGGAATGGAAGTCACGATTCTTTATAGTCGAGGGGAATATCGGCTCGGATTTTCTCGGGTGTGGGGACAATACGTAAAGGATCCAGAAGCGCACCCGAAGTTAACCGAATCGGAGAAAACGGATCTGATCGTGTTGCGCAGCAGTCGAGCGCTTCCAGCCAGTGTCCTTCTATCGGAGGACGCTCTCTTCGCGGCCGGATTGAGTCTCGTCGATCCTCGCGGTGAGTATCACTTCGCAGCCAATAGCTTAATGTGGCTCCATCTTCGATTTTTGTGCGAACTAACAGGCGAATCACATTGCCCCTACAGCCGAAAGGTCGGCGCTCGCAGACCAGATGAGGGAGGAGCTAGGAAAGCGCCCCAGAGAGATCATTCTCCTCATTTCTGTTGATCATTGATCCCCACTGACTTGAGCGTCGAAGGGTCTTCCGTGGAGGGTTACCTCCAACACCTCTCGCGCAAGGACTTCTGTGCAGGTCCGTCCAGGAGGAAGCCCGATCAGGAGACCGACCGCGCCTGAGTCGGAGGACGGATCCCGGCAGCAACAGTTATAATTTAAAAAATTAAGAATAACTTATAAATCAAGAATATTATTAGTATTATCATAAAAATATTTTATTATCATTAATATATTATTTAAAATTAACATTTTTATAATAATATTATAGTATAATATTGTAAATTATAACTTTGTCTTTCTTCACTCCCTAAATTTATCTTTTAATTTCTCTTTTGTAGGTTGTTTTTATATTTATTATGCTGATAGCGCTCAAGTTTGTGTTGCATACTTTTTGACATTCCTAAGGCATTCTTTATTTAAGAAACATTTTCTTTATCCTATCTTTTTTTTAATCTTTTTTAATAAAATTTCTATAATACTTTAAAAATTATCGTGCATCGAATGAAAAAGAAATATGTTATGTGTTTATAACTTAAATTTATCTACTGTTAATTAATCATCATTCGAGTTTTTAAACTACGTGATTTTGTTCTTCTAATAGATTAACTGAACTAGTAAATAAATTTGAAGCGTTATATTTTCACTTTGGCAATAAAATTCTTGAATACTTACAACACTCCTTGCTTAACCATTTACGTGATATTTAGATAGTGGAGCTCTTTGAGACAATAAAGATATGAGAATACGAAAGGGAAGGCATCTCAACAGCAAGGACAATCCAAAAAAATGTTGTTGTGCCTGGGGTGTAGCTAGGAATGAGATTTAGGAGAGGTGAGAGGATCGATCGCTCAAAAGTAGGATGGAGGTGGAGCTTTGGGACATCAATCCTTAAGTGCCAACCTAGGTTATAACTTTGGAATTTGATGAGTGATTGAAGGTTAATAAGATAGAGATTTGAGACTTAACACATGCAAATAGATGCCAAAACATCTTGTAACAACTTTAATAAGATAAATATTTATTTATTATTTATTTTAATTTGAAAGGGTTAATGTAAGGTTGGTTTTCTTCTAACCCGATCCAAACTATATATAATTCTAGATCAGAAATTGTTAATAGATATAAAATTGGGTTAAAATAGCCCACCGTCAACATATATATATCTCTCTCTCTTATTTTTTTTTTTTTTCAGATATGAGGCTCCAAAATTTAGTTGAACAATATTATTCAATCACAAGGTCTCTCAATATATATATATGGTGGCGATACTAGTCTACATCTGATGCCACGTATAGAGTTTACGCTAGTACAACTTATAATTACCGGCTCACTGTTAACTTTTTGCTTTTTCTTTACTTCTTCTTGCTTCTTGATGCACTGCATGCCACGTTCTCTTCTCAATTTTGAGGCTTTTGCATCACTCTTGCTACCACGATTTGATTAATGGAGTCATTTTGGAATTATTAAATAGTGAAATAATGTTTTGAGGTGATTGATTATAAAAATTAAAAAAAAAGATGATAGAATTTAAGAGATCTCTACGTACGTACCAAGCATGCACTCTTAATTAATACAACCGAGAAAGGGTCATGATATGTTGCCACCCAATCACAGAGAGAAATCAGTACAGCCATGCATGCTGTTCATTTGTGCTTAACAAATGCTGGAAAATTAATTCTAACCAAGTATGAAAGACAAGAGGGGAAAACAAAGTGATATAAAATGCATGCTAATTATTATTATTATTTTGGGTTACTAAGATGGAAGAAATTAAGATGAGTTGGTGTGGTGAGGTGGTCCACTCCAAAGGAAGGAAGGAAGGAAGGGCAGATATCTCTCAGTTGCAGGCTTGCAGCAGCGGAAAGAAAGTGGCACCCTTTGGGGTCCGGAGTGCAGGTTCCTCCGCTCATCCCCTCCTTTCGCGCAGCCCGACATACAGGTTAATTTGACTACTACTACTACTACTACTACTACTAAAGGCATGCATTTGATTCGCGGCTGACATTCCCGAGCTTCCACTACCCAATAGCAAAAAAATATAAGTGAACGATAGATCGATAGATAGATATAATTAATTCTATTCTATTCTATTCTATTCTATTCTAAGACAGATCTTAAAGGCCCCATAATTGTTATTTATTGTTCCAGACTGACACCTGCATATGCTGCTGCCATGTAACAACATTCATTGTAGGAGCAGCTTATATTATCCTTCTCCGGTCAAACGTTAAAAATATATTAAATAATGATACTTTACTTTCTGCTTCTTAATTATGTAACACATTAACGCTTGCTTACTGCTTATATATATATATATATATGAAACTGATCATGATCAGGGGCCGGGATTTACCTGGTACCAGCGCCGGTGGAGGAAAGGAGATGAGGACGATCGATAACGATCGGGAAGAGCTAATAATTAATTAAGAGACGTACGTACGGGGCTTGGAGGGTGGCCTCTGTCGCTGTCACACAAATAAAGGCCCTTCTACTGTGTTTCCACATGGACGTGGATGTGGACGTGGCGCGGATGAATCTTTATAGGTCTCGGTGATAGCATTGAATAAATATATTTTTAATGAGCAAATCTTCTTAATTTCTTATCCAAATTTTGGCTCGCATATATGCACGGTAAAAAAATTTGGTAACCAAAGAAAAAATTATATATATATATATATATATATATATAGATTCAGAGCCAAAAATAAAGTAATAATTATAATTATTTATATAGAGATACATTCTTATATATAGGCTGCTTGCAGCCTTTAATTAGAACTTGGTTTCAAGAAAATCAAGCAATATTTTTAATTATAGAAAAGAATTTTTTTTTAGATTAAAAATCAAGCAAATCTTCACATGATTCAACATTAAATATTATTTTTAAGTGTGATACTTAAAGCTATCATTTAATATCATGTTTTGAAGGAATTTGTTTGCTTATCACCGATGGGGGGAATGGGATAGGATGAGCAGTTCCTATGCTAGTTATTTTCATGTTGCATTATAGCTTGATGTGCATAAAATCAAGCATTGTTAGGTTATTTTCTCATTTATTTTTTTTATGATATATCATTATTATAATATCAATTATCTCATATATAAAATTCATGCATGCATTTATTGAATGTCAACTTTATTATTATTGCCGCCGAGATCCGTCCTCTGACTCGGGCACAGTCGATCTCCAGGGGGGCGGACCTGCACACAAATCCTCGTGCGAGAGGCGTTGGGGGTGGCCCTCCGCGGAAGACCCTCCGACGCTCAAGTCAGTGAGAGAAAATCGGCGATCAATCAGAAAACGGGGAGGTGGATCCCTCTGGGGAGTCTCTTCGGGGTGCAGCCAATCAGAAGCTCTAGAGGGTGAGAGCACCGACGAGCAGCAGGAGAGTGGGGAGTGAGGGTGTGAGCACGCACGTACCTGAGGGAATCTGTGAGCGTGATACTTATAGGCTGTAACCTGGATCTTGAGCGTCTTCTGGAAGGTTCAGAGGTTGTTAGGATACAGGAGTGTATCGAATCAGGCCGTTGTGGGGCTGTTGGGATTCGTATCTTGTCTGTTAGGGGATCGACGGCTGGGAGAGCTCCTTGATGGCTTGAGATCTGGTAGATGTGTAGGTCTCAGGTAGCCTTGATAGGTTATAGACCACTTCTCAGCATGATTCATTGCCTAGGGTGCCGTTATAGTAGGCTTAGGCTCTCCCGCGTCGGGTTCCGCGGAGGTGGGTATTAGATCGTGGGTCGTTCAGTAAAACCGGGCCATGGAGGCTCGGGGGAAACGAACTACAGGAAGTTTGGGAGAGCCGAGCTATGGAAGCTCAGAAAGGATGAGCTATGGAAGCTCGGGAGAGCCGAGCTATGGAAGCTCGGGAGAGGCCGAGCTATGGGAGCCCGGGAAGGCCGAGCTACGGGAGCCCAGGGAGGCCGAGCTACGGAAGCTCGCGAAGGCCGAGCTACGGGAGCCCGGGGAGGCCGAGCTATGGAAGCCCGGGAAGGCCGAGCTACGGGAGTCCGGGGAGGCCGAGCTATGGAAGCTCGCGAAGGCCGAGCTACGGGAGCCCGGGGAGGCCGAGCTAAGCGGGAAGGCCGAGCTACGGGAGCCTGGGGAGGCCGAGCTATGGAAGCCCGAAAAGGCCGAGCTACGGAAGCTCGCAAAGGCCGAGCTACGGGAGCCCGAGGAGGCCGAGCTATGGGAGCCCGGGGAGGCCAAGGGAAGGAGGTTGGTCTTAGCCTCCTCGCACGGATATTGATGCAATGACGATTTTACCTCCCAATACATGCCCTCCACTCCCTAGTTCGAAGCGTAGGTTCGGCATAGGGAGTATAGGTCCAGGTGGCATGCTTTGTATGGGGCGATTTGATTTAGACAGCCCACGCAATGATGCTCTAATTAATGCGGTAGGGTCCTCGTGCCTTCATGGGTAAGGCTTCTCCGAGAGTGACGGTTGGGAATGCGCCACGTCGCGAATCCCGATCGATCCGACGTTTGTCGAGGCGGTTCCAGATGCCTCGGGCGGGATGCCCCGTCTTCTCAAGGCGGCTTCCTTAGCGGAAAGCAAAGCGATAGCCGCACTATATATATGCATGTTTGCAGCATCCTTTCGTTTTGTTCGATGGGTTATAGGGGCGTTACCCAAAGATTTTAGTGGCAGAGGGGGATTCCCTGGCTCTGCTTGGGGCTCTTGGCCAATTATGCGGGGCTTATTGAACCCTTAAAGGGTTTGCCGGAGGCACATTCTTTGTGCGCGTTGACGGTTTTCGACCAGTGTGCCACTTTTTAAACCGACGGGAGTTTTGGGGACTATTTGGAAGTCCTTCGTTTTAATCGGGGCCTGCGTACTTCAGTTTTCCGCTGGTGTTTTAACCTGAAGAAATTTTACTCAGCCTTGCCGAGGTTCGGAGAATATTTTACTTGGCCCTGCCAAGGTTCGGAGGATTTGTTACTCGGCCCAGCAGAGGTTCGGAGAATATTTTACTTGGCCCTGCTAAGGTTCGGAGAATATTTTACTTGGCCCTGCCAAGGTTCGGAGAATTTGTTGCTCGGCCCAGCCGAGGTTCGGAGAATTTTTACTTGGCCCTGCCAAGGTTTGGAGAATTTGTTGCTCGGCCCAGCCGAGGTTCGGAGAATATTTTACTTGGCCCTGCCAAGGTTCGGAGAATATTTCACTTGGCCCTGCCAAGGTTCGGAGAATTTGTTGCTCGGCCCAGCCGAGGTTCGGAGAATTTTTACTTGGCCCTGCCAAGGTTCAGAGAATTTGTTGCTCGGCCCAGCCGACGTTCGGAGAATATTTTACTTGGCCCTGCCAAGGTTCGGAGAATTTGTTGCTCGGCCCAGCCAAGGTTCGGAGAATATTTTACTTGGCCCTACCAAGATTCGGAAAATTTGTTGCTCGGCCCAGCCGAGGTTCGGAGAATATTTTACTTGGCCCTGCCAAGGTTCGGAGAATTTGTTGCTCGGCCCAGCCGTGGTTCGGAGAAAATTTTACTTGGCCCTGCCAAGGTTCGGAGAATTTTTTGCTCGACCCAGCCGAGGTTCGGAGAATATTTTACTTGGCCCTGCCAAGGTTCGGAGAATATTTACTTGGCCCGGCCAAGGTTCGGAGAATTTGTTGCTCGGCCCAGACGAGGTTCGGAGAATTTGTTGCTCGGCCCAGCCGAGGTTCGGAGAATATTTTACTTGGCCCTGCCAAGGTTCGGAGAATATTTACTTGGCCCGGCCAAGTTTCAGAAAATTTGTTGCTCGGCCTAGCCGAGGTTCGGAGAATATTTTACTTGGCCCTGCCAAGGTTCGGAGAATTTGTTGCTCGGCCCAGCCGAGGTTCGGAGAATATTTTACTTGGCCCTGCCAATGTTTGAAGAATTTGTTGCTCGGCCCAGCCGAGGTTCAGAGAATATTTTACTTGGCCCTGCTAAGGTTCGGAGAATTTGTTGCTCGGCCCAGCCGAGGTTCGGAGAATATTTTACTTGGCCCTGCCAATGTTCGGAGAATTTGTTGCTCGGCCTAGCCGAGGTTCGGAGAATATTTTACTTGGCCCTGCCAAGGTTCGGAGAATTTGTTGCTCGGCCCAGCCGAGGTTCGAAGAATATTTTATTTGGCCCTACCAAAGTTCAGAGAATTTGTTGCTCGGCCCAGCCGAGGTTCGGAGAATATTTTACTTGGCCCTGCCAAGGTTCAGAGAATTTGTTGCTCGGCCCAGCCGAGGTTCAGAGAATATTTTACTTGGCCTGCCAAGGTTCGGAGAATATTTTACTTGGCCCTGCCAAGGTTCGGAGAATTTGTTGCTCGGCCCAGCCGAGGTTCGGAGAATTTTTACTTCGCCCTGCTAAGGTTCGGAGAATTTGTTGCTCGGCCCAGCCGAGGTTCGAAGAATTTTTACTTGGCCCTGCCAAGGTTCGGAGAATTTGTTGCTCGGCCCAGCCGAGGTTCGGAGAAAATTTTACTTGGCCTGCCAAGGTTCGGAGAATATTTTACTTGGCCCTGCCAAGGTACGGAGAATTTGTTGCTCGGCCCAGCCGAGGTTCGGAGAATTTTTTACTTGGCCCTGCCAAGGTTTGGAGAATTTGTTGCTCGGCCCAGCTGAGGTTCGGAGAATATTTTACTTGGCCCTGCCAAGGTTCGGAGAATTTTTTGCTCGGCCCAGCCGAGGTTCGGAGAATATTTTACTTGGCCCTGCCAAGGTTCGGAGAATTTGTAGCTCGGCCCGGCCGAGGTTTGGAGAATATTTTACTTGGCCCTGCCAAGGTTCGGAGAATTTGTTGCTCGGCCCGGCCGAGGTTCAGAGAATATTTTACTTGGCCTGCCAAGGTTCAGTGAATTTGTTGCTCGGCCCAGCCGAGGTTCGGAGAATATTTTACTTGGCCCTGCCAAGGTTCGAAGAATATTTTACTTGGCCCTACCAAGGTTCGGAGAATTTGTTGCTCGGCCCAGCCGAGGTTCGGAGAATTTTTACTTGGCCCTGCCAAGGTTCGGAGAATTTGTTGCTCGGCCGAGCCGAGGTTTGGAGAATTTTTACTTGGCCCTGCCAAGGTTCGGAGAATTTGTTGCTCGGCCCAGCCGAGGTTCGGAGAATATTTTACTTGGCCCTGCCAAGGTTCGGAGAATTTGTTGCTCGGCCCAGCCGAGGTTCGGAGGAAATTTGACTTGGCCCTGCCAAGGTTCGGAGAATATTTTACTTATCCCTGCCAAGGTTCAGAGAAATTGTTGCTCGGCCCAGCCGAGGTTCGGAGAATATTTTACTTGGCCCTGCCGAGAATTTGTTGCTCAGCCCAGCCGAGGTTCGGAGAATATTTTACTTGGCCCTGCCAAGGTTCGGAGAATTTGTTGCTCGGCCCAGCTGAGGTTCGGAGAATATTTTACTTGGCCCTGCCAAGGTTCGGAGAATTTGTTGCTCGGCCCAGCCGAGGTTTGGAGAATATTTTACTTGGCCTTGCCAAGGTTCGGAGAATTTGTTGCTCGGCCCAGCTGAGGTTCGGAGAATATTTTACTTGGCCCTGCCAAGGTTCAGAGAATATTTTACTTGGTCCGGCCAAGGTTTGGAGAATTTGTTGCTCGGCCCAGCCGAGGTTCGGAGAATTTGTTGCTCGGCCCAGCCGAGGTTCGGAGAATATTTTACTTGGCCCTGGCAAGGTTCGGAGAATATTTTACTTGGCCCGGCCAAGGTTCGGAGAATTTGTTGCTCGGCCCAGCCGAGGTTCGGAGAATTTGTTCTTGGCCCAGCCGAGGTTCGGAGAATATTTACTTGGCCCTGCCAAGGTTCGGAGAATTTGTTGCTCGGCCTAGCCGAGGTTCGGAGAATTTTACTTGGCCCTACCAAGGTTCGGAGAATTTGTTGCTCGACCCAGCCAAGGTTCAGAGAATATTTTACTTGGCCCTGTCAAGGTTCGGAGAATTTGTTGCTCGGCCCAGCCGAGGTTCGGAGAATATTTTACTTGGCCCTGCCAAGGTTCGGAGAATTTGTTGCTCGGCCTAGCCGAGGTTTGGAGAATATTTTACTTCGCCCTGCCAAGGTTCGGAGAATTTGTTGCTCGACCCAGCCGAGGTTCGAAGAATATTTTACTTGGCCCTGCCAAGGTTCAAAGAATTTGTTGCTCGGCGCAGCCGAGGTTCGGAGAATATTTTACTTGGCCCTGCCAAGGTTCAGAGAATTTGTTGCTCGGCCCAGCCGAGGTTCGGAGAATATTTTACTTGGCCCTGCCAAGGTTCGGAGAATTTGTTGCTCAGCCCAGCCGAGGTTCGGAGAATATTTATTTCCCTGCCAAGGTTCGGAGAATATGTTGCTCGGCCCATCCGAGGTTCGGAGAATATTTTACTTGGCCCTGCCAAGGTTCGGAGAATTTGTTGCTCGGCCCAGCCGAGGTTCGGAGAATATTTTACTTGGCCCTGCCAAGGTTCGGAGAATTTGTTGGTCGGCCCAGCCGAGGTTCGGAGAATATTTTACTTGGCCCTGCCAAGGTTCGGAGAATTTGTTGCTCGGCCCAGCCGAGGTTCGGAGAATATTTTACTTGGCCCTGCCAAGGTTTGGAGAATATTTTACTTGGACCTGCCAAGGTTCGGAGAATTTGTTGCTCGGCCCAGCCGAGGTTCGAGAATTTTTTACTTTGCCCTGCCAAGGTTCGGAGAATTTGTTGCTCGGCCTAGCCAAGGTTCGGAGAATATTTTACTTGGCCCTGCCAAGGTTCGGAGAATATTTTACTTGGCCCTACCAAGGTTTGGAGAATATTTTACTTGGCCCTGCCAAGGTTCGGAGAATATTTTACTTGGTCCTGCCAAGGTTCGGAGAATTTGTTGCTCAGCCCAGCCGAGGTTCGGAGAATTTTTTATTTGGTCCTGCCAAGGTTCGGAGAATTTGTTGCTCGGCCCAGCCGAGGTTCGGAGAATATTTTACTTGGCCCTGCCAAGGTTCGGAGAATTTGTTGCTCGGCCCAGCCGAGGTTCGGAGAATATTTTACTTGGCCCTGCCAAGGTTCGGAGAATTTGTTGCTCGGCCCAGCCGAGGTTCGGAGAATATTTTACTTGGCCCTACCAAGGTTCGGAGAATTTGTTGCTCGGCCCAACCAAAGTTTGGAGAATATTTTACTTGGCCCTGCCAAGGTTCGAAGAATTTGTTGCTCGGCCCAGTCGAGGTTCGGAGAATATTTTACTTGGCCCTGCCAAGGTTCGAAGAATATTTTACTTGGCCGGCCAAGGTTCGGAGAAGTTGTTGCTCGGCCCAGCCGAGGTTTGGAGAATTTATTGCTCGGCCCAGCCGAGGTTCGGAGAATATTTTATTTGGCCCTGCCAAGGTTCGGAGAATTTTGTTGGCCCAGATGGCAACCCAAGAGGGGGGGGGGTGAATTGGGTTCTTAAAAATTTAAGACTTTTTAACTTTAGTTGATTAGTTAGCAAGATGTGCAAGTGAGAGGCTAACTAAAAGCAATACACAAGCAAATAAAGAGAGATAGAGAGAGAAAATATGGCACGGCAAACACAAGATAATTTTATAGTGGTTCGGTGCAACCAACACCTACGTCCACTCCCAAGATTCACTTGGGTCCACACTATAATCTCTCTAGATTACAGCCGAGTTGTTTTCCAAGCTCACAACTCAAACTTGTTGTTTTCCCGGGTGCACAACGAACCCAGCTGGTTTTAACTCGGGCTTACCAGCACAAAACCCTACACGTTGTTTTTCACGGGCTCACAACTAACCCAACACAAGCACTCCGGCTTGCAACGAGGTATACCAACCTCCACTGATTCAATCCACTGATTGAATCAGCAAACAATTAGAATAAAAGTGTTTGGATAATGAAATGCTCCCCTTGAGCAAATATACAAATGAAGTACAAAATAAAGAGTTAGAAAAGCCTGATAGTATTGCAGATGGTAGTGGCTTGGCTTTCTTCCTTCTTCTCTTTAACTCCTCTTGAAGTGTTGAATCACGCCTCAGCAAGATTCTTGACCGTTGAAGACTTTGGAGTTGAGATGAAGCTTTTTCTCCTTTTGAAAATCCTCGATTTGACCTTTGAAATGCTTGTGGATTTTCTTTTGACTCTTGTGGATTGATGAGAAGGAGCAGACGAAACTTCCTCTTGGATTTCACTCCTTTTGAATCACTCTCTTTGAGCTAGATGATTTTTCCAATATGCTCTGTTTTTCCCTCTTTTCAAAGATATTCTTTTCTCTCTTTTTGATTTTCTCTGATTTTTGATTTGAAAAGAGCTCCTCTATTTATAGAATCTGCAAAAATATATCCGTTAGAGACAAGGAAAAATAGCCGTTATTTGAAAATCTTACCGTTGGGGCTGATGTGTCATCGTTAAAAATCGCGCCCAGATTTCGCGGAGTCGACTCGAGCTTTGTGGGAGTCGGCTCGAAGTCGATTACTAAAAATAGAAACATTTTAAACATTAGGGTCGACTCGCGAAAACTAAAGTGTCGGCTCCGAAAGTCGGGAGTCGACTCGAGGAAAATGGGGAGTCGACTCGAGAAGTGCTCAAAAAACATGGTTTCTGTTGTTTGAGCGGAGTCGGCTCGCACAGACAGGAGTCGGCTCGCACAGAGTCAGGGGTCGACTCTTGAAAACCAAGGGTCGACTCGAGAAAATCAGAAAACTCTGTGGCTTACAGGAGTCGACTCTGAAACTCTTGAGTCGGCTCGGGAACGATACAAAAATCAGAAAAATTTCTGATTGACTTTAAAATTGTCCCAATAAATTTAAAATATAAATTTGACTTGAATACATTAAATATGACATTAAGCATGGATTCAAGACATGTTTCAAGAATTCATAGATTGAATTATAATGTGTAAAAATTCCTTTTTGAAATCTTTTAAGCATAGAGCTTGAAACTCCTTTTTCTAAAGATTCAAAACTCATTAAATTAACCATTCCATTCCTTTCAATTTGAATAAGCTCAAGGTTTTTGATAAATAAACTCATTGTATTCTTTAAGGTACTCATGGCTTTTGGAAATCATCAAAATCAATAAAGTTGGGGCAATTATGTTTCAATAATTTCTCAACAATCTCCCCCTTTTTGATGATGACAAAAACATTGAGTATATGCATTATAAAATTGAAAAATTTGTGATTCCAAAATCAACTATTGTGTTCATGGAAAGGCTCCCCCTCAATGAGGTAGCTCCCCCTATGAACCTTAATTTTATAAATCATTCAAAATTTTTCAAATTAGAAACTTAAGCATTTTCTTTATGAAATTCAATTTATCTCTTCCCCTTATGCTCTCCTCTTTCAAAATTAAACTTTGATTGAATTGAAGGCATATACGATTGAATAAAAACTCTCCCCCTTTTTTGTAATCAACAAAAAGGTTAGGAAGTTCAATATCAATAACATTCTTTATCTTTTTCTATTTAACTTATCAATTGAGGATAATCATTCAAAGTATTCAAGGATACTTACAATTGAAATAGACATAAGTAATGCATCAAACTTTCTCATTACTTCAAAATGAAATACATGAAAATGTAAACTTGCTCATTGCATTGAAAGTAAACTTGATTACATCAAAAAGAGATTACATAAACTTAAAAATTTCTTCTAGTAATTCTATTCAAGTGATCAACAATCTGCTTCATTCCTTCACATTGAAGTCTAACATAATCTTTGAGCTTATTATCAACAAAAGTACAAGCAGATGTAATTTTATCTTGAAGCTCGGCGTTGCATTGGGATATGTCTCTGAGTCACCGCAGATATCCTTAAGTTCTCCAAAGATATTCTTTAAGTCTTCACTTAAGGAGCTGGTAGATGAACTGAGAGTAGACTCAATCGATGCAACCCGATCACTAAGTGAATATAAGGCTTCTTTTAAATTCATAAACTTTTCATCAAATTCTTCTTTCAGTCTTTTTCATGCTCACTTATCTCAGATTTGAATAATGATCTAAGCTGATCTAACTGTTATCAGAAAAGCTACCAGATGATGAAGACTGAGCAGGAGCAAAGCAGGAGCAGGGGTAGAATCAGAGCAGGAGCTGGAACAGACTCTGGAACAGACGAGCACTGAGGAGGCTCAGGTGATGAATGTCTCATAGAAGGTCTGGGGCCTCAGCATCTATAGCTCTGTCCTCTGTAACATTCTTTCTCTCCCAATTTCCATTTCTTAACAAACCCCATTCGATGTATAGTTGCCAAAGAGTAAAAAGTATGCCTTAGTTCCTTTTTCGGCTCACTATCACCAAATACAATCCCTTGGCTTTGAAATAACTTAGTTAAAACCATGCCATAGGGCAAACTTGATTTCTTTTTCCCACCACAATCTGCAATGTACCATAGATCATCCGAGGTAGATTAATGGGCTTCCCAGAAACAACAGCATCCATAACAAAATATCTCTCTCAGAACATAGTCGAATCTGCCGGTCTTGGGAAACAAAATCTGCTGCAGATATTGTGAGTAATCTTAATTCCAAAGGCAATTGACTAGCAAATACTTCTTCAAATCCTTCAAAATTTCTGTTCAATAGCCTAGTGAGGGCTGGAGATCTATCTTCTGGGGCAAAGGTGGATGGTCCAGACAAGGGTAAATTCAACAATCTAGATAGAATAGAGGAAGTGATGTTCAGACCAATGCCTCTCACTTTGCTCACTAAGCCATCATCTCCTCTGGTCAAATTCTTGTAAAATTCTTAACTAGAGCAGGGTAGGTGGGACAGTCCAATGAACATACTCTCAAATCCCATCTCAATTAGTTGTCTACCTATTAGAAAGCCTTCATTCTCAAATAATTCAAAATCAACCTTTCTTCCTGTGTGACAACCCTACTGGCTAAGATGATCTACCTGAAGAGTAGGAGCTGGAGCAGGAGAATCACTCGGAGAAGGGGTAGAGGATGAATCCGTAGACGGCTCGCGGACGGGTCGTCGAACGGTCCGCTTCCTCTTCAAACCGGCGCCACTAGTGCTAGCTCCACGGGTTTTGGGTGCCATAGATCTTGAAGGAGTGGTTAATCAGAGGTTATTTGAGGTTTGGAGGGTTTGGGAAAGCTTTGGAGAGGTTTGGAAAGATTTTGAATGAAATGTCCGTGGGGTCGACTCGTGCCCTAAATAATGACTGGGACCACGTCGAGTCGACTCGCGCAAAGTGTGGAGTCGGCTCCCGACTAGTCACAGAGCACGGACACGATCTCGAGTCGACTCGCTCAGAGAGGGGTCGACTCCTGAGTTTCAGCAGAAACTCGAGTCGACTCCGATACTCTCGAGTCGGCTCCAGACAATTTCAGAGAAAAACAGATTAAGATTCAGAGAATCCGAAATGAGTCCGGAATTTGATCTTTGAGTATGATTAAAAATCATGGATTTTGAGAGATCAAATTGATATGAGTTCTAGATAAAATTTCCTTAAGATTTTGAGAATTTGAAAGAACTCTAGATATATTTCCTTAAGGTTTCAAAATTTATTCAAAAGGATTACAAATTCCTAACTCTCCTCTAAGATAACAAAATCTTTCTTCATTAAAGGTTTTGTAAAGATGTCAGCTAATTGTTCTTCAGTGTTTACATAATCTAAACAAATTTCATCATTAGCTACATGTTCTCTTATAAAATGATATCTAATTTCTATGTGTTTTGTTCTTGAGTGTTGAATTGGATTTTTAGTTAATTGATTGCGCTAGTGTTATCACATCTTATGGGTGTTTTATCAAGTGTGATACCATAGTCTTCAAGTTGTCGCTTAATCCATAGGATTTGCGCACAGCAACTTCCAGCTGCTACATATTCAGCTTCAGTAGTTGATAATGCAACTGAATTTTGCTTTTTGCTAAACCATGTGATTAAGTTACTTCCTAAGAAATGGCATGCACCACTTGTGCTTTTTCTATCTAATTTACATCCAGCATAATCAGAATCTGAATATGCAATTAGGTTTAATGTGGAGTCTCTAGAATACCATAAACCTACATTTTTGTTCCATTTAGATATCTTAAATTCTTTTAACAGCTATTAAATGTGATTCTTTAGGTTCAGATTGAAATCTAGCACATAAACATACTGAAAACATAATATCTGGTCTACTTGCTGTTAAATAAAGAAGGGATCCGATAATACCTCGATAATACTTTTGATCAACTTTTTACCTTCTTCATCTTTGTCCAGCTTGCATGAAGGACTCATTGGAGTTCCGAGGGGTTTCATTGTTTCCATACCAAACTTTTTGAGTAGTTCTCTTGTGTATTTGGTTTGGTTGATAAAGATTCCCTCTTTGCATTGTTTGATCTGGAGTCCAAGGAAGAAGTTGAGTTCTCCCATCATGCTCATCTCGAATTCTCCCTGCATCAACTTTGCAAATTCTTGACAAAGAGAATCGTTAGTAGCACCAAAAATAATGTCATCTACGTATATTTGTACTACAAGTAAATCTTTACTTTTTCTTTTCAAAAACAAGTTTTATCAACATTTCCTCTGTAAAATCATTTTCTATTAAGAATTTACTTAACCTATCATACCAAGCTCTAGGTGCTTGTTTCAAACCATATAAAGCTTTGTGCAATTTAAAAACGTGATTTGAAAATCGTGATCTTCAAAACCTGGTGGTTGTTCTACATAAACTTCTTCATTTATAAATCCATTTAAAAATGCGCTTTTTACATCCATTTGAAATAAGTTAAAATTCATATGACATGCAAATGCAAGTAATAGCCTAATGGCTTCTAATCTAGCTACAGGTGCAAAGGTTTCATCAAAATCAATACCTTCCTCTTGATTATATCCTTTAGCAACCAATCTAGCTTTGTTTCTAATTACTATGCCATTTTCATCTAGTTTATTTCTAAAAACCCATTTTGATCCTATTACTGAATGATTTTTAGGTCTTTCAACTAAAGTCCAAACATTATTTCTAGTAAATTGATTTAGTTCTTCTTGCATTGCTAACATCCAATTATTATCTTTTTCAGCTTCTTCTATAGTTTTAGGTTCAATTTGTGATACAAATGCAAGATGATTACT